>JAAAKQ030513165.1:0-19532 GCA_010016005.3 Zanna intricata
ACAACACAACACTAACTCACTCACTAAAAGAAAAAAAAAATGCATATACATTTAAATAAAAAAAAAAAAGATTGTTTTCTTGTCAATTCATTTTTTTATGGAAAATGATGACAGAACTCAGCAACCAAAAGAAAACCAACATTATTTCTGTAATGAATTCTGTGATAAAAAAAAGTCAATTCTTACAAATATAATATCATTAACTACAATAGCGAACAAATTAATCCAAACAAAGAGAATTTTTGTAATATTGTAAGGAATTTGCCTTCATTCTGTGACAGACTGCTCACTGTTTGGTGTTTTTGGCTGTTGTAAGTTCATTTTTTTTTTTATCTTCAATCATCTGAAATGAATTTTTGATGTAAAAAAATTATATTTCTGACTGAAAGCTCGTATCACCTGTGCTATTCAGCATTTTATATCGCTCCTGTTTTGTCCATCTTTAGTAATTCTACTTCCCAAATAACAAAATTCTTCTACCTCTGTAATCTTTTCTTTTCCTACTTTTTTATTTTCATGCAGTAATTCTTGCATAAGCATCATCCATGCCATTCACTGTTTCTTCTAAATCTTTTTTACTCTTGGCTAGAATTACTATATCATCAGCAAATCACAGCATCTTTACATTTCACCTTGCACTTTTACTCCACATCTAAATTTTTCTTTAACATCATTAACTGCTAGTTCTAGATAAAGATTAAAATTTAAAAGAGATAAAGTTGTCTTCCTCCTATTCAAATCCTTTAATGCTCTATTAAACTCAGATATCAGTATTGTATCTCAAATTCATACTCTTCAACTTCCTCTTCTTCCTCTATAACACCAGTTTTTATAATTCATTTCCTCCATATAACTCTTCAATATACTCCACTCATCTATTAACCTTTACTTTCATATTATAAATCAGAGCTAACTTGCACTTCCTGTTTATAGTATTTTTTAACTTTCAATAGTTCCTTTTACCTTCTTCATCAATAGCACTCTTACACTTTCTACATTCATCCATCAGCTGCAATATATCCTCTGATATGCAAGGTCTAATATCAAGGTTTTCTCTTTGATCTGCCTAAGTTTGCTTCTGCCGATTTAAGAATTTTCTTTTTAACATTCTCCCATTTTCTTTTCTCTCTCTTTTCTGTTTAGCCTCCGGATCTACTGTAAGGTATTACTTCAGAGGATGAATGAGGATGATGTGAATGAGTCTCAGGTCGACCACTCCTGAGAAGTGTGGTTAATTGAAACCCAACCACCAAAGAACACCGGTATCCACGATATTTTCTTCTACAATTTCAATCTTATCATTTTTACTTAAGACTTCTTGCGATGTCCTCCTCAAAATTCTTCTTCATCTTCTTTTTCTCAAGCATCTATAAATTCCACTGATTCATCCAACACCTTTTCTTCAGGTTTTTTAAACCCCAATCTACATTTCATTCATTCATTCATTTCACTAAATTATGGTCGCTATCAATGTCTGCTGAAGAATATGCTTTGCAATCAAAGAGTTAATTTCTAATTTTTGTTTAACCATGATATAATCTATTAGTTACCTGATAGATTATTAACAGAATTAGTGGTTTTTATAATTCATTGACAATTAGTTTTTCATGACCTTGTGAGTTTCTGTTATAAGTTTGTTATAGGTTTCTATGTTAATACAATATATATAACCCCATGAAAGTAATCAAAAATTGTTGTTCAGTCAAAACACACACAAATGACTCAAAGACAAACCACCAGTGAGTGTAGTGTGAGGTTAGGTACTATGTATGAAATCGTGAAAAGGTTTAGAGACATAGATTTTGTCTGTCCAAAGAGAAAACGTAAAGGTGTACGGAAAAAGAAAATCATGCCTACTTAGGATCAATTACAAATAAGAAAAAGCAAAATTAGTCCACAAATGGTCAGAATGTATCAAAATCATACATCCAACATCTCTAACACAAACTATTGTACCATGCTCCATTTATATTTCTTTTGTTTTTCCCCTAAGATTTTTTTAAAATAAAATATATGTTCATCTTGTTTAGATGAAACTAAGCTATTCTTCATTTAATTAATTAGACTAAAATATTTACAACACAACAGAAATATAAATAATATAGTATTAGAAACAATTTATTAAATGATTTGAAATTGATTGTTTATAAGCTTGATTGCATTTTTTTTTAATTATTCTTTATGTTTTACTTTTGCAAAGTAATTATTTTAATTATTTTTATACTTTTCTTTTTCACAATTATTACTTGAATAGAAAACCATTTTTTATTTAGACATTGAAAAAATATTATCTTGTTTAGTGCTGATATGCAACATTAAATTGTGGGCCTATTTATCTTTTTACTTTCTTGTATGAACTAAAGGATTTACAATCAATTTTTCATTTACTATTTATAATGCTTAATAATAGAATAAAATAAAATCATTATAAAATTTCACATTTTTATTTTGTAACCCAAAGATATTGATGTGGATACAGAAGTAACTTCTGTATTTATCTGGAAGAATCAATAAAAGAAAAACCAAAAAAATAAAGGAAACCTCAAAATCCATTAATAAAAGCAAACTACGGAAAAACCTCATGAGATCACAATTACAATGTAATGATTAATGCATGCACGGTACTCGTTATAATGCTACAATTAAAAAGAGAGGTAGTTACAACCCTCAGTAACATTCAAAAATTATTTTGTGAAATATTGGTGATGTAACCAAGCAAAGATAACAATAAGTAAAATTGGAATGCAATAAAATAATTTATAGTATAAATAGTTACAATTTAAGTATTTATTTATGTATACATTAGGTATGTATGCAAAAAAATTTATTTTTTTACTGATTATTTAAAAATTCACAGAATTTTTTTTCTGTAAAATAAAATTTTTTATTGAATTATAAATATATTGACGTAAGATTTTTTTAAATCAATAAAAAATTCATTTAAGATAAGTTATGAATCATAATTATAAATTTTCTCACAAGAAATTATTATTATTATGTAATACTTTTTGATGTGATATCTATAATGTATTTTTATATAGCAATCAGAATAAAGATTTTATTTATTTGGCTAAAATCAGTTTCTCTTTAAGAAAGAATGAAATTCTCGTATTTCAAAATGCTTGAGGGTGTATTCAAATCAATTTATCAATTCAGTTAAGCAAAGCAAGCAACAAACATTTTTTCTGTTAACCAATATTTTCAGATAAAATTTTAACTTCAAAATTTATGAGTTGGATATGATTAATATTTTGTGCTAATCATTATTTTATATTTTTTTATATTTTATATTACTCACATCTGACAAAGAATATTCACTATAACAGTAAGTTATAACTAAAAATCAAGAGTGTATGAAGTTAACATAAAATTTAACTACATGTGAATTGAAAATTCTATTGATAAATATCTACTTACTGATAAACTATCAAAAATAAACACAAAATAAGAATAACAAGCAGGATGAAAAATTTGGCACAAATAAATACCAGGACAATTTAATTTAAGATAAAAAAACACTGCCTTTCAAATAATTTTAAATTTTAATAAAGGAAATAAGTCTTTATGTTTATAATAAATTATCAAAGGATAGAAAAAATTGTAATGAACACATTAAGTTGTTTTCTGTAAGCACATGAAGCATGGATCCATTCTGTCGGTAAACAAAAAAAAAAAAAAAAAAAAAAAAAAAAAGAATAAATAAATATATAAAATTTGACCTGAAAAAAGAATCAAGTAATAACAAATAGAAGAAAGCTATACATTCACAATGTGTATTTTTATCTGTCGGAATGCTAATACATTCTCTATAAATGTAGCAGCCCATCTAAATGATAAATATATATAGGAAAATTATTGTTTATAAAAATTAAATCTTCTGATTTTTAATCGGAAGAAATAAATAAAAAAATCCAATCCATAAAATAATTTGTTCTGCTACTTTGTGATTTATCACTTTATATTCTTATGTAATTATGTGTGAAATAAGTATGGCATGATACTAGTTAAACAGTAAGATTGTATATAAATGGTAAGCTGGCTTTACAAACATAGAAATATTTCAAAATAATCACTTACAATTTCAGTATCATCCTGATCAGCACATTTGTCATCACCAAACAAAGTTCTTCTACCTTTTGGTGGAGTGAATGTAGCAACATTTATTGGTGTGCTGGCTGAAAATGTTGATTTACTTCCAATAATTGCCGGATGTGATACTGAACTTTTTGATGTCACAGTACCATTTGATAACCTTGAAATTTTTGATGACCTTAAATTATTTTTACCAGTTGACTTTCTTCTAGAGTTTGACATATTTGGATTCACTGAACTTTCTTCATCTGATGTATTTTTATAAGACCATTTTCTCTTTTCTAACCTCTTATTTTTTACATTCCCAACATTATGATGTAGTTCAAAAGAATTGTCTTCACTATCCGGACTAAACATTTCTGACTACTATAAAAAATTTCTTTGTAGGGAATCTAAATTCTGAAAATAAGAGAAAAAACAAAGACCATATACTGTCTATATCAAAATGGATTAAAAATAAAATAAAGAAACTTACAAAATTAAGAAGGTTAAAGTCACTAAATAATAAGCTATTAAAAAATATATTTCTTAGATACAAATAATATATTTCTTAGCACATGACACTGCATTGGTATAATAAATGAGTTATAATTAACTGGAATACCTAATTTGTATATCATAGTTCTTAAAAAAAGAAGTTAAACATTATACAGGAATGTTGAATATTACTGTACTGAAGAACCAATATGAATTGTAAGAACGATACTGTCAAGAATAAGCACAAAAAATAAATCAGATTTAAATGCTTCATTCTAATATTTGTATATTTTATTAGAAATATTAGTTAATTTATAAATTAATGTCTCATGAGTATCTAAAAATAAGATCAAAGGGAATAATTAGAATGAATGTTGCAGCAACATCAAGTCGCTTAACAATTAAATAATCTTCGAAAAAAGTTATTTCAAATGAGTTATCATGAAATCAAGGCATAGACTCGATAAAACCTTTGCTCCTGAAATTAAGTACAATGAAAGTACATAAATACCAAATAAAAACCCTATTTAACTTGCATGGATTTTTTTTTTTAGGCAAAAGTTAAAAATAGTGACATTCAACCATAATGTATCAGTAAATATTATCTCAGAACAAAAAAAAATTAACCTAGAATATCACTTAGTTTTTATTACTAAGTTTTTAATTAAATTAAATTAAGACACAAGTTTAACAAAAAATAAAAAAAACACATGTAATCCTTTAATAATAATAATCTATTAACGATAATAACGTCAAAATAGAAAAATTATTTTCAAGTTAACCAATTACTACTTCCAAAACATAAGAAAAACATTAATTTACTAAAAATTGTTGAAAATTCTTCTCTTATGCATGACAACTCAACATCCCCACTTTCAAAAGGTGATTTTACTTTAAACCACAATCAACGAAAACCAAATATAAAACAGAGAAATATAATATTGACATTAATAAATTTTTAGGTTATAACATTCGCGCCTTTATGACAACAAACACCATCTTATTTTAAACAACCAATATGGCCACACAAATTAACAACGAGATAAACAATGACGTCTGTATAACTCTTCTTGAATGTTATTAATAATAATAACACGAAAGGTAAAAATTAAATTCCTTTTTTTAATCATGTATTTTATTATTATTATTTATTTTATACGTCTTTCACAAAGAGAGATATCTCTCCCACTCTTTATATACATATGTGTGTTGTGTAAAATAAGAGTTATGCAAGAAGTTCCCACAATGAATACTAGATCGTGGATACCGGTGTTCTTTGGTGGTTGGGTTTGAATTAACCACACTTCTCAGTAGTGGTCGACCTGAGATTGTACAAGACTACACTTCATTCGCTTTCATACACATCATCCTCTGAAGTAATACCTTACGGTAGTTTCAGAGGCTAAACAGATAGAGTGAATGAAAGTAGTTCCCACAACGCGGCCTCCGTGGCGCGAGTAGTAGCGTCTCGGCCTTTCATCCGGAGGACCCGGTTAGGCATGGCATTTTCACACACGGTACACATCATTCATCTTCATCCTCTGATGTAATACTTTCCGGAGGTTAAAAAAAATGAGTTTTCATAAAGAAATACACATTACTTCATTTTATTTCTTTCAGATTCCTTTTAAATTTGAATTTTATTCTAATTAAGTTTTGGAATAGATTATTGAAGGAAAATTAAGTTTTAACAGCTTTAGGTACACGTCGTTCTTTTTTTACAAAAAAAAAAAAAAAAAAAAAAAAAAAAAACCTTTTCGTAAGTTCAGATCGGACAGGACGATTTACCGTTCGTTCTGCGAAGAATATTTTTATGAAACTACATACTGTAAATTTATTAATCGAAATGATGAATGAAGCTCTCGTTCAGGAAAATGAACGCGAAGTAATGATGGCTACTTTTAAATTCGTAGATGTAAATGATTGATACGCTCAATAACGCGTTTGCCGTTATAGGTCCAGTATTGGCAAGAAAAATTTTTTGATCACCCTAAAGGAAATATTTTTCATGCACTATTCCAACTATATTTTTTTTGCGAAATGGTTGTACATTCACAAAACTTAATAAACCATGAAATTATTCAAGAGTTTCGGGTGGTACAGCCACTTGCGAGTTCTAGCACTCAACATCGTCAACAAATAGTACTTTTAATATTGTGATTTCTTCAGGCAATCTCTTTGAATTTTCTTTCAAAACTGAAACCTTAAGATAAACTATAAAGATATCCAAAAATGTCAAACCTCTCTTCTCAACATGAGGCACTAACTACTAAATTGTCAGAAAATTAAATGTAGTAATGTTTGAACTAGTTCGTTTTTAAAAGGTGTTCCACATAAAGAAAAAAAAACAGCAGAATTAGAAGTTCAGGGTTAAAGTTCATGCTACCTATATAGCTTAAATAATTAAACTGTAAAGTTGAAATTCTTCTTCAAGATCTACTTTATCTTTTTGATAAAAAAAAAAATACCACCCAAGAGGTTCAGACTTCTTTCTTCCACAGCTTTAGCCCTAGCCATTATAAATTCAGTTTTTTTAAATTAATTTTCAAAATTTAATTTAACATCAAAAAAATAGAGAAAATCTTATTCTCTAATCTAAAATCAAGAAAATTAACCACCATAATGAAGGGATTACTTAATTAGGAAAACAAACACTGTATATAAATGCTGTCACCCTTCATGGTTGAGAGTTATCACTATTTTTTAAAGGAGAAATACATCTTAAAAAAAGGATTTATTGAATTTTTACCATTTTAGAAATAATTTCAGCATATAACAGCAAACATAAATCAGTTTATGCCTGAAAATTAAGCTACACGTCCATGTAGACCTAATTAATAAGATTTACTAATTAAAAAACTTAAGTACTAATTAATGAGCAGTAGTGATACTTCTTCCAAGATATTAAAAAAAGTGAATTATTCAAACTTTATGCTTAAGCAAAACATAAAAATTCAATGTTTATTTTTTATTCAATTAAGTCATTATAGTCCTTAATTTTAACCCCTGTTGATAAGTCCTAACATATTTCTTCATGGGATCCTCCCAGTTAAACTTAATTTGTGCTCAGGAAAGGGACTTGTATTTTTTTCTTTTATTTTTCTAATTTTCTATTTTTTAATTTTATTTTTTATCTTGGTTCATTAAATTATATTTTAATCATTCTTCATATTTAATATTCTACAAAGAAATGTCAAGTACACGTATAAAAAAAAAACTCAGATACCTTTTGTGTATTCTATTTTTTTTATTAATTATTACACTAAAAAAAAAAAAAAAAAAAAAAAAAATTTGCTAATCTGTATTAAGGCAGGTATAAATTAGGCTTAAATAAAACAAAATCAATGCTATCACTTTGATTTTGTTGCAATAATTATTATTAGTTGATAAAGAAATTTAATGTAAGAATATGGTGGAATACAGTTATAAGGAAAGAAATCATCTTTAAAGTTGCTTCAGAAATGCCAGAATTATAAATTTATTATTAAACTATTTACTTGAGGAACATTCTATAAGATGTCAAGATCCTGATTACATATAAGCCCAAATGGTTGCCAGGAACGACTCACTCTCTCATAAGACTCTCCAACTCTCTTTCTTAGGTTCTCACTCTTTACTCAAGACAACTGTAGCACATCATGGACAGGAAGCAGCAAGGATATCCATGGCCATGCAAGGATAGTCCACCTGGCCAATCCATCATTGTTCCTGACAACTGATGACTCTAGCCTGACGTGACTTCAGCTGATACAATATATATATATATATATATTTTATTTTTTTAAATTATTATCAAGGTTATTTTTAAAAATATAAATTCATTACCACAATTTTGGGAGCAGTACTATCCACTCAAACATCCAAGTCTAGCCATCTTGTTCTTTTATTAATCCTTTTTTTTTTTCTTTTTTTTTTTTTTTTTTTTTTTATAAAACTACAGGATTTTTCTTTTTCTTTCAATATGATGATAATCTTTCAATGATCATTGATCATTTCTTCAAAATTAAATTTTTATTTATAACTTATTTTACTGATTCAATAAACATTATATTTAATATTTCATCATCTCTCTTTTTCTGTTTAGCCTCCAGAACTACCAAAGGTATTACTTCAAAGGATGAATGGGAATGATATGTATGAATGAAAATGAAGTGTAATCTTGTACAAGTCTCAGGTCAACCACTCCTGAGAAGTGTGGTTAATTGAAACCCAACCACCAAAGAACGCCAATATCCAAAATCTAATATTCAAATCCATACAAAAGTAACTACATTTACTAGGATTTGAATCTTAGTACTTTCGACTTCAAAATCAGCTGACGTGCGATGTCACATTAACCACAATATTTCATCATCTGCATGATTATTTCTTTTTTAATTAAAAACTTTATTTCAAACCTTTATTTATTATTTCATCAGACTAATGGTATATAAATTTAATAATAATTATATTAATTTCTCAAACATAGTACTGCTGTTATGTAATTGGTTAAATAATATTAAAAATAAGTAAAATCCACCTTACCAACACAATGAAATAACCTCTAAATCTTTTGGCTTACTTGAAAGCCATCATCAGGAGTTTAAAAATATTATATTAAAGTTAAAATTCATAAAAATTAAACATAATTAAAAAAAAAAATAATAGTAAACATAATTCATAAAATAAATAATCATGACTATTTATTTATTTTAACCTATGATTTTTTAACCATTTAATTTGGACCAAATTACCATTTCCACCATTAACCATTTCATTATGCTGGTAAGATGGATTTTGTTAATTTTGAATATTATTTCATAATTATATTAACTAACAAATTTCATACCATTAAAATAATACAAATATAATAACTAATTGTCATTTCTTTTTTTTGTCATTTGACTGAATGGATTTGAACTTTGTCATTTGAGTTGAATGGCTGAAGAAAGTTGTAGAGCTGAAGAAATTGTAGCTTTTGTATTAACTCAAACAAAAGCAGAAGAAGAAACTATCTACAACTTGATTAAATTGTACAATTCTATATAATTATAATACATATCATTGAAGATAGGTTTCACAACAAAGTATAAATATTTTAACTTCACTAGGAGAAATATATCATTCATTTTTATCCATGATGGAACAGACAAGGTGATATATGTGTTTGGGGTAAGAGGTCTGTTTGTATGTATTTCTGTTACCATTTTTCTCAAACACTGTTGGGCCAATTTTGATGTTTTTTTTTTTTGCATTATATAGGTATCACCTAAGAGCAGGTTCTTATACATGTTTTATGGTTATAGACCACCAGGGGACACTGAAGTACATGTGTTTCTCTAAAATGGCTGGGCTGATTTTGATGCGGTTTTTTGCATTACCTAACATAAGTATCAATTCAGAGCAGGTTCTTAGACATGTTTTGTGGTATAGGTCACCAGGGGTGACTGCTGTAGATATATTTATCTATAACAGCTGGGCTGATTTTGATAAAAATGGTAACCTCTGAGCAGGTTCTTAGATTACTTTTATGGTTATTGACTGCCAGGAGGGAGTACTGCAAAATATGTGTTTCCCTAAAACAGTTGGGCCAATTTTGTTGCGGTTTTTTTGCACTACATACTGTATCATCACCTCAGAGCAGGCTTATTTTTAAGTTTATAAGTCACCAGGGGACCACTGCAGTAGATGTTTTTTTTCAAAATGTATTTTGAATGTTTCTAAGTCTAGCAAAGCTAGATTATTAAATAATTTGTTCTGGTCAAGTATAATAAACATTCATTATTATCATCAGCCTATAAACGTCCCCACTGTTGGGCACAGGCTTACTAATTTTTTAAAAAGTAATAAATAAATTAAAAATTTGGAAAACCAATAACAAAAATAAACTTAAAAAATGTTAAATGATTAAATAACTGTATTTTTACCTTATATTCCTCTGTGAACATTGTGATATTGTTTTTAATACAATAAAATTTAAGATTTTGATTGACTGTTGTGATTGACCCATAGATTGCTTAGATAAGCTTTAGTTGTCACCATAGTCATCCATGACAATTAATCAAAAATTTTAAATTTTATTAAATAAAACAGTATTGCAATGTTACAGAGGACTTAAAAATTAAAATACAATAGTTATTTAATTACTTCACATTTTTTAATGTTTTTCATAATGGGTTTTTTAAAAATTTTAATTATTTACCAATTGAAACTAAATAATGCATTAAAATCCAGTTTTTTAATGAATATTTTTTTCTATATGTTCAATTGATATTTACACCAAGGGGAAAAAAATAATTGGCCCATGGGGGGATCGAACCCACGACCTTCGCGTTATTAGCACGACGCTCTAACCAACTGAGCTAATGGGCCATCTTGAAGTACGGCGGTTATGTGTATATACTTAAAAACTACTTTCAAAAATAGAAATATTCCATAAGTATAAATTACTTACGAAATCATGAATGTTTGGATTACACTGTTAATATATAACTCAATATTTTTCGTTGTTATATAATTAAAACTTCACAGCTTCACTTACAGAAAATTATTCATGCTTATTTTTCTCTTACGAGAAATATTAATTACGATTTTTATTTTTGTAAATAAAACTGAGCATGTTTATTTACTATTCGACCAAGAAAATTCTGGTTAATAATTTATCTATTTTTATCATTATAAAATAAATTGTGATAAGACTTCTGCAATATCGTTTGCTTAGAGTAAAATTCTGAGAGATAGTTGTAATTTCAATGAAATCTTTTTATGATACGTGAACTTTAAGGTGGCAAGCATGTTTACGGATGGCGATAATTTGTTGGTGGTATGTGTTATTCTCTGCGCAATGTTTTTTTAAATTAAGGGTATTCATTAATTGATTTAATTTTTGAATTGAAGTGTATCGTTTGTGCTCAAGGACTCATGAAAAATAGTATACTATTAATGTGTTTATTTAGTGATAAACCGAACTTATAGTTTCAATAACATTCCCGTAACCGTAACTGGTCAGAAGTGTTCGTATCCTACGCCATAAGTTGTTTGGCCTATTCGTATACGGCTGTACAATTCTGTATAATTTTTTTAATTCTCCTCCTTGTTAAGAATAGGTAAGTGTGTGTGAGAATAATTTATTTAAAATTATAGGTCATAATAATGAAACGTATTATTAAAGAGAATGAAAATTGTTCTTAGAGGTAGTTGGCAAACATCTATACTTCGGCTACGAGCCCATGGTTGCTTTATATATCGGAAACGTTTGCATATATTAAAAAAATTAAATTGATTGTTTTTTTTTTCAAGCTACAGTTATATTATTAATCATGGTCGTCTAGTAATATTTGAAGAATGTATTCTGTAACAGCTGTTAAGAATATTGTGCAACAGTATGACGCTGCAGGATTATTAATTTCCCAAAATAATAGATCATTCATTTATTCAGTTTTATGATTCATTGGGTTTGCTTCTAATATATTTTATTTTTTGTTTAAGATCATCTAAATGGTAAACATTTTTTATGTATGTTTTTAATGATACATTATTAAAGTTTATAACCTAACCTATGCTACACAATGCAGGCATCTGTAGGAAGGGTATTAGTATTTTATGAAATATTTTAATTTAGATTTAATATGTTTCTATAATTAGTTTGCTGTAAACGTGTCATTTGATTGATATGGTTAATTAAAAACTGACAAAGTCAGTTATGTGATTTTGAAATTTAAATTAATTTGGAGGTTGTTTACTTTATTTTCTTTGTTATCAGAGTTATAAGTTGTTGAAATGTGTAGAAGTTGACTGTACTATGTTTTACTTTTTATTATGACTTTAAGACTATTACTAAAACATTAATTATAGATCTGTATCTGTAGACTGAAATTAGGTTTCTTTCACATAGCCCACCGGGCTGGTGTAGTGGTTAACATGACATTGCAAATCAGCTAATTTTGAAGTTGAGAATTCCAAGATTCAAATCCTATTAAAGGAAGTTACATTTATATGGATTTGAATGCTAGATCATGGAAACCAGTGTTCTTTGGTGGTTGGGTTTCAATTAACCACAGTTCTCAGGAGTGGTCGACCTGAGATTGTACAAGACTACACTTAATTCATATTTATACATATCATCCTCATTCATCCTCTGAAGTAATGCCTTACGGTAGTTCCAGAGTTTAAACAGAAAAAAGAGTGGTTTCTTTCACATGATTTCATCTTTATATCATCCTTAGACATAATTATATTTTCTTCTTCACGTCAGTTGCACAATATCAATAATGATATCATTGGCCCATCTTCTGGAAGCTTGTTGTATTTCTGTCTATACTCTTTTTGTTATACCCAATTTAAAAATTTATATTTTGGAGTTATTGCTTTATATAAGACTCTTCTTCCTTATTTGGATGTTTGCTAAGTAGCCTTAGCCCTAAATATCATAGAGATGTTATTGCCTTTATTGGAAACTTTTTAGTTACCTCAGTAATTACTGATTGCTCTGTAGAGTCTGATAATTGGGTGAAACTTGCAAAATATTAGATGTGATGCATTTTTTTTTTGCTAGGAATGTTCCTGGGGTGTAGTTATACATTGAGAATGTAGAAATATGAACTTAAATTATTACCAACAAAATCTGTTTTCATAAACAGAGGTTTAAATTATATTTCTCTTATTTAATGTTAAAAAGTATGTGTGATAATTTTAATACTTATCAATTTAATGTTAATAACATTGGAAATTAAAATCGACTATTATCAGAAGCTTCAACAGCAGAAGCATGCTGGCATTGTTAGGAACTGATCTTTATTTTTAATATCAGGTTTTATAGCAGTAATGTTATCCATTAGTATTTTCACTATTTCCTTGAAGTTGCTGTCTGTCAACATAAAAGCCTTATTATATTCTCATTAACAAGTATGTACTTTAATAGAATTTGAAAACTGACTAAAATTGGTCATTTTCATGAAAAGTTAAGTGAAACATCAAATTTCTTGCTTTTTTTTGTTGTTGTTAAATCTGTATTCTGGAAAAGAATCTAGTATGAGAAACAATTTTGAAGTATTTTTAACATGAGTTGCTCTCATACTGTTTTTTATTGAGTTATAATGTAATAAACTATCATTATCCTGATAGCTACATTGATCCGGCCTCTGAGGTGCGAGTGGTAGCGTCTCAGTCTTTCATCCGGAGGTTCTGGGTTCAAATCCCGGTTAGGCATGGCATTTTTCACACTTGCTACAATTCATTCATCTCTCCTCTGAAGGTGGATCCACCTTAATGGTGGTTCCGGAGGTTAAACAAAAAAAAAGAGATAGCTGCATTGATCCCATATATAAATATATATATATATAAATATATATATATATATAAATATATATATATATATATATATACACATATATATTTTGTTTGTTTCATAGTGTCTTAATCTTAATTTCTGCAAGTTCAGGATTATATTCCAATCAGGTGTGTAGCAGGTTTCATTCACTTGAAAATTTACATCATGTATTTTAAATATAAAAAAAAACTTTTCCACTTGTAAGTTTTTTAAATTTTAATGTGATTTAATCATAAAAAAAATGTATCCTTCATTCTCAGAGGTTTAAATTTTCTATTTTGGATTGTTGATATTTTAGATTTTAAATGCTTGATGTTATTTTAGCCTAAAATATTCTTCATTTATAAGTATTGATAATTTTTATTATATTTCAATTCATTATTATCATAATTGAGTCTTTTTTAATTATTGGTCTAAATATGGACAATTAAAAATTTAGTATATGTTATTATTATAAACTGATGTAGAACAGTGACGTTATTGACTGTTTATAATTAAACAAATTAAACTTTCTGTAAAGTGAAGAGTTAATTCGATTTCATATTTCATTGTCTTTATAATAGTATAAACGACATAGTGTTTAAAAAAAATAAGTTAAGATTTCAAACAGTTATAATTAATAAAAATGTGTTATAATTACAAGATAAATTATATATTATTTGAACATGTTAAAATTTCACTTACCAGGTTATAAATATAATATATGCTTTCATTCCCTGTTTGGATGACATCAAAACCATAGCTCTATATATATATATATATATATATATCTTTATCTATTTAGCCTCTGGAACTACCATAAGGTATTACTTCAGAGGATGAATGAGGATGATATGTATGAATGTGAATGAAGTGTAGTCTTGTACAAACTCAGATCGACCACTCCTGAGAAGTGTGGTTCAAAACCATAGCTAAATTCTTCCACAATGTATTTGAGACAATATTCTATTACAGAAGTTATTGTAGTTGTGATATTGATGAGCAGGTAAATGGTGTAACATAAACATTTTCACATATTCTCACAAAAAAAAAATTCACAAGGTGTAATCTTGGGGGCCAAGAGTTTGGTGCCAAGCCTTGGGCTCCTATATACCCTGTCTAGCATTAAGGCAATATTTGATTTAGAAACTGACAAACGTAGTTGCATCAAAGTAATGGAGTCTTGTCTAAAAACTAAAAAAAAAAATTCCTTGAAAAATTCCTCAATCTTCATTTAATTACAGGAAAAGCCAGTCCAGCTGCATCTCAAAATAAGAATGCCGTATTACTGTGAACAAGTAAATTTTTGTTAATGAAACCACACAAAAAACATAACTTGATGAATCTCACTGCTAAAGCAGTGCATTTACAAGTTCATGTGCATTTACAAGTTCCCATATGCAAATGGGAAGGAGGTGAATGATTTGGGATAAGTTGAAAACTAAGGTCTCAGCTGCAATGACTATAACCGACATTGACATCGGCTGCAACACATGCAGAAAAATTCATTGACATTGGCTGCAACACATGCAGAAGAATTCAGCTATCATCTTGATGTTATCCATGCAGGAGATGGAGGGCATATAAAACTGTAACTTTGTTTGTGAAATTTTAAATATTTTTTCATGGTATGTAATTTGTATTATAATTGTAAAAAAAAATTATTATGAAATCTGGTCTTTTTTTAAAAATATATGCTGTATTTTTTTCTCATTTTGTGATATTTCAATATATTTATACACTAGTTTATTTTTTCATTTAATTACTAGTACTTTAACAGTGGTTATCAGAAATAAGATTAATGCTTGTTTTGTCTACTGATGTAATTGATAAACAAAATTCCTACTGTTGATTATATTTATTTATTATATTTAACCGTATTTTTTTACATTAATATTCATCTATTAAATATGCAGTTTTGTATATATTTGGTTTTTTTCATTAATTGCATTAACATTAATAAAATTTCTTATTACAAATTGAATTTATCATGTTAAAATTGTTCACTCATTTGTTGGATGACTCAGTCATTGCATATTTATTATGCGCTTTTATTTAACTTGGGTCTGTAGTTGCACAGCCTTTGTCGCACAGCAGGATGGTCAGAATTTTGTCAGCAATATTTAACTTACTTCCAGACGAGTAAAATTTTGCACACATGCTTTTTGTTGTCGAAGACAATGCATTGTGATGACAAATAATTCCATTAAAAAATTTTTTTCATAGAAAATTTGTTTACAAATAATGGAAATTTAAACAACTACATATGTGTACGAAAGACTTTGATGGAAAGTGTTACTTAGCAGTGCTTTTTGCTAAACAAGAAAATGAAGAGTCTATAATGTGAAAATGGGTTATATTTGGAAACCTGTCAACTATTGTCAGTGAATTACTGTTATTAGATTTATGATTTGTGCACAAATATGTTATTCATTTTGCTACATTATTTTATTTCAGAAGAAATCTATCTATGATTGTATTCAGTTGTATAGTTAGATAATCATTTATACAGTATGTTTAAAAGTGATGAATTAACGCATGTCCCTGAGATTGTATTGAGAAGTTTCATGATATACACTGTCAAATTGTGACGTCATTTGTTTTTAGTCTTAATTCAGAATAAAAAGTATAAAATAAACAAAAAGTTTTAAAATGTCATTTTATTTAATTAATGAAAAAATTTCAGAAAACTATTGAAATTTCACTACTTTGAAATTACTGAAGTATACATTTTTTTGGAAAAATGTTCCAATGGAAGTGTACTTATCCACTAAAGAAAAAAAAAATTCACTGTCATATTAAATCAAGAATAAATGTTTGTAATAATCTGCTTAAATTCAAATAACATTTTATATTTATTTTGATGATTTATGAACCTTTTTTCTATTCAGGGTAGTGAGGGTGCATTTATGTGAGCATTTATTTGTTGCATCTCTCAGCTATATTTAATTATAATAATGCATATTAAATGAATTTATTAACAAAATTCATTTATATTTGATTTTACAAATAATAAAAGCATGGGTCTCTTCTTTATATTACACAGTAAATTATCATTGAAATGATTATGAAATATAATGTAATACAATGAAGGGTGCCCCACACCTTCATTGAAGGTGCTTCATATCATTCACAATATGAAGGATGATAATCATGATTTCAGTTTTTAATGTAGTTAAATTTAATATTATTATTTTAAAATTGAATTTATTGGTGAATTTTTGTATTACAATCTAATTGCTCTTTTTTTCATTAGTAATACTCTACTATTATAGTGTCCTTCAAAAAAGTCCTTGGTCTACACGTGCTTAGTATTTGGAGGAGGTTGTGATCCCCTACTCATACTTTAGTAACAATCACAGATAGTATTGTTTGCAGGAAGGATGATGGGTGGGAATCATTTAACATTTATATTATATTGCTATTCACATGGGCTGATTATGATTTAAAAAGTGTTTTACAATGTTTAAGTGTAGGTTGATGATTATATTTAGCTTATATTATTTCACATTTATATAATTAATATATATATATATATATATATATGCTTATATTCTTTCACTTTTATATAATATAATATAATATATATATGTATGTATATGCTTATATTCTTTCACTTTCATATAATATGTGCTTGTATTATTTCACTTACCACACACATTTATACAGAATGATTCAAAAGGAAAGGAAATAATTTTGGATCTTATTCTAAAGCTTAAAATGAGGGAAAGAGTTCATATAAACATATGCCTTTTTTCTTTCTCTCTTTCTTCTTTTTCTGTTTAGCCACCAGAATTACCGTAAGGTATTATTTCAGAGGATGAATGAGGATGATATGTATGAATGTGAATGAAGAATGAAATGTAAATGTAGGGTGAATACAATCTCTGGTCGACCACTCTTGAGAAGTGTGGTTTAATTGAAACCTAACTACTAAAGAACACTGGTACTCATGATCTCTGGTATTCAAATCCATTTAAAAGTTTATGTTTACCTTTATTATGTTTAAACCTTAGAATTTTTGACTTCGAAATCAGCTGATTTGCTATGTCGCATTAAAGCACTAAACCAGCCCAGTGGGCATATAAACAGACGCCTGAAAACACTTTGTTATCAAGTTACAGATCTCACCTGACCTGGTGAAATTAGGTCAAACTGAAATTTTTAAGTCATAATATAAGGGGTAAACTTGATGGGTTTTTATGTTTTTTTGACTTGAAAAATGTAATAAAAGTAAATTTTTGTGAGGAGAGAAATTTAATAAGGTGTGTTAGAAAAGTAGTTAATGAGCAGTGAAATATTAAGACATTACTTCTATTTTTAGAATAAGATTACAAAGGATGGATGAAATAGAGATGAAAAGCAAATTGGCACAGTCAAGAACTTTGAAGCGCAAAAGAAATCTGCTAGTATAAAATTTTATAGTTGTGAGTTAGGAATTGAAAATATTTGTGTGTTGATATATAATGTATATGATGAAAATAACTGAAAGAAAAAGAATGAACTGAAAGAAAAGTTAGTTACAAGAGTATGTTGCAAATTAAGTGGATTAATAAAATACAAAATGAATTTTACAATGGAAAGAAGAGAGAAATTTTATGCAGAATCTTGTGAAGATAAATTAAAATAGTGGACATCCGTTAAGATTAATTTTGGTAATAGAAACGTGTAGGGGACAAAACTTAGAGATAAGACAGAGATGTAAATTTATAAAAAAATAACTGAGGATGTAGGATACATCAATTATATTGATATTAAAAGGTAAGGATGGAACAAAAGGGAATGCAGAATAGATTAAATAAGTCAAATGACTGATAACTCCAAAAAAGGAAGTATTTCTCTTATGGATAAGTTGATGTTTTATTTTGTTTATTAATTTATCTTTATATTTTCAGCTGCTATATGCATTTAATTTTTTTCATGACAGCAATGTTGTATGAATGAACAAATAACTTGTATACTAATGTATCTCGATTTGATGATGCTGGCTTTTGTGGGTTATTAGAAAGTTTTGTTTATTCAAATTGCATATCTTAATTATTATGTTATAAATACATTTGAGAAAATCTGACCAGTAATAAATCCTTTTTATTTTATTGTTAAGTCATATACTTAATATTCTAGGTTGCTAAATAATAGATTAGATAAATACTCTTATGTACATAAATAATATTTCATTTAATTTGCAGACATAAATTTATTTTTGATATTTAAAAAAAAATTATTTTGTTGTAAAAACTGTAGCATTTTGTTTTGAAAGTGTTATTTAATGTTTTAGATAGTTATTAAAACTAAATTAAATGAAACCCTTCTGCCATAACTATATCTTTCTAATTTACACAATATGTTGATTTCTGTTTGGTAAACCTTTTCCTTTCTCTTAACGAAGCAAGTATTTCTCATCAGCAGATGGATTACTGATGAAAAGAGGAATGTATAAGGGTTATCTGTAAATTTTTGAGCCTATCATAAAAAGACATTTTTTTCTGTCAAATTTAGTTTTATTTTTTCAACAAACTCTCCTTTCAAGTTATACACTTTTCCCAGTGATACTTTTACCTCTAATCCTTCCATTTACAGTGACCGAAATAATGATAGGTTCACTTTAATTTCTTGACATAAAAGTATGTTTTAAGTAGTATTTTTTATTTTATTTCTTAGTATTTATTCTTTCTAA
>JAAAKQ030513187.1:0-19531 GCA_010016005.3 Zanna intricata
TATATATATATATATATATATATATTTTATGCATAGATTATTTGATGAGAGAAGTCACCTTTTCAGTATCTGGTGAATTAGTAACTTTTTTACTTAAATATTAATAATTGGTGGTATTGTCCGCCTTGATTGGTATTTCTGTTTTGTTAGTTTCTGAAAATGAAGTTTACATTTCTTCTTTTTTTAAAGATAAAATATTTGTTAGAATTTTACTTGGAGAGTTAATATCTTTTGAGGTATTTGTTATTTGCTTGGGATGTAATTCTGTATCTATGTTAATAAGATGTACACCAAAACTGCCAACAGAATTAGATGAAATTTTTCTTCTGGGTTTTTTTCTTCCTCTTATTGAATATTTTTCTGACCTTTTTTTGGATTAGGGTTAACATTAAAAGAAAATCTTGAGAACAGAAAATAATTATGCTAATTGTTTGTGCCAATTATTTATCATAAATTATGATTTTATCTAACGTATCTGTCTGTTAGAAATATTTTCCTCAGTAACATAACTTCATTGTAATGGCTTTGCTCCTTTTAAATTTTTAAAAGATTTCTTACATTTATGAAAACAAGCTTTTCAAATATTTAAAACCTTTTTAAAAAGGTTTTTTAAAGTCTCAGTTTAGTTACATTTCACCTAAAGATTTGTTTTCTTCATAAGCAAATTATTTTACTTGTTAATAATTCTGAACTGTGAAATTCAGGGTAATAACTCGCTGCTAAAAGTGTTAGACAACAACATTATTACTGTAA
Source organism: Zanna intricata (assembly GCA_010016005.3). Taxonomy (NCBI): domain Eukaryota; kingdom Metazoa; phylum Arthropoda; class Insecta; order Hemiptera; family Fulgoridae; genus Zanna; species Zanna intricata. The sequence continues at coordinate 754 of JAAAKQ030513187.1, forward strand.
AAGTAATCAACAAGTTTTAAATTACCCATTCTGCTCTCATGCGAGTTAACAAAAAATTTGTTTTTCCATTATATGATGGCAAGTCAAAAATGATCTACAGTTTTGTCATAATACACCTTCAAGGTTGTCATACTGCCTTCTGTGCATGCTTGCTTTGAATTTGTACACCTGTGGTGATGTGTGTGAAATTTGATCCTGATCATGTTATTTGCCTTTCGTCTATTATAGTGTAAATATGTCTGCTTTGTTATTAATTTGCACCAAGGAAGAACAACAACCATTGATTGGATTTTCAAGTCAGTAGGAGTGAAAGGATAAAAAATTCACCATAGACTTTTATCACAATACAGGGACGGTGCTTTATCATATAAAGTGTTGTTTTGTGAATGGAGAAATTTAAATGTGGTAGTGTGAGTGTGATTCACAAAGAGGGATGACAAGAATCAAAAAGCTCGAGAGATGGTTCTGGAAAATGGGTTACCATCGATGAGGTAGCATCTTCTTTAAACAAAGGTTTTGTCAAGCTCAGCTTCTGTAAAGTCTTTGTGTAATGGGTACCAAGACAGCTTACTGCAGAACAAGATCAAACATTCAAACCATGAACAATTAAATTCTGAAGTACTAGAACATCCTTCCTACAGCCCAAATCTTGCTCCCTCTGACTTTCAACTGTTTGGGCTGCTCAAGGATGCTTTGTGACGTTATCAACTTTTCACATACTTATGCATGCAGGAAGTGGTACAGGTGGCTTTACAACCAACCGAATCCTTCTTCTTGGAATGAATACGTAAGCATGTGGACCACTGGATCAAGTGTATTGACAAGGGAAATAACTGTGTAGAAAAATGATGTACATGTTTAACCCTTACCTTTTTGCAAATAAATTGAAGAACGGAAAGTTTAGATAATTTTTTATTCATCCTTGTACTAAGTATTATATCCTAAATTTATTTTGAGAATATTGTATATATGTAAATTATTATAGGTTAATAGATTTGACCTCTTCTGGTTCAGAGTAAGACAGTTTTAAAATGCAAATTATAAATGAAATCTATTTAAATAACTGTATCTTAAAAAAAAAAAAAAAAAAAAAAAATGAAATCTGTGGTTACCTCAATGTAAAATAGAAAAAAAATCTTTTACTATCAGTAGTGTAATTATTGCTGATGTGGAAATTGATTAGTCATGTTATTTTAGATTTTTCAATTCCTCAAGATTTTATAGGCTTGTTTATGAAGAAATTTATTATTACCTTATTAAGTACTGATTTGATTTTAAGTTGTTTAGGGTATTCTACATTGCATATTTAAATTCTTTGAAAAACATAAATTTGATAATGTTATTTTAATAGTAAATTAAAATTCTTGAAATTGTGATTGAATAGTGAGGAAAATAAAATTATTCTTAGAAAGATAGTTGGTTGCCACCAAAATTTTGGTGACATCGAAAAAAACATTATACTAGAATGTACTGTTTGAAATGTATAGATAACCATATAATCCTTTAAAAAGTTTAGTCTGATTAAAAATACATTCCCTTAATTTCTTAGAAATACTTTGTTAGTCACTAATAATTTTAAAGAAATTTGGAATAAATTTTTTCTGTATATTCATTACATACTATTTATTTTTAAACTTGTTTGTAGCTGGCAGTAATTATTTTTTTAGAGTAGTTTGAATAAATTTTTTATATTAAAAAAATTGGTCTCAAAATATTTTCCAGTCTGTGTACTGAACAGTACTGTGTGTGTCAGACAGTACTGAACAGATAGGCTGATTTTTTTTTTTCTCAGAATGATCCAGAGATATGTCATCAATTGTTATTAGCCCCCAAAAAATTTATTACTTAAACAAGGAACTTTCCCAGGTTATTGCTCACAGGAAAATCACTTTGAAGGTCTGTCAGTGTTTGATGACATACCTGTGAGCCATTCTTAGCAGAATAAAAAAAATCGGCCTTATCTGTCCAATAGAATGTCAGGACAAACTGATAATAAGTTTTGAGCAAGCATTTACCTGTGGTGGGAAAGGAAAGAGAAAAATGAGGGAGTTGGGTGTGAGACGTGTTGTAAGTGGAACAGGTTTTTAGCCGATTTTTTTAGAATATATAACATTACTTTGTAATAATAACACTGCGGAGCAGTAAGGGGCCACTAGTGTTTAATAAGATGAGGTAAACTGTCATAAATTGCTTTTTACTTTTAAATTTAAATGTAAAGTAATTTACTGATTTCATGGTTATAATTGCCACTATAACAATGGACCTAAACACATGCATGCACATATATATACAGAGAGAGAGTGTGTGTGTGTGTGTGTATGTGTGTGTGTGTTATTCTTTAGAGATAAATGATTAATTTTTGGCAAGCACTGCATGGGAGAACATTGAACTGAACGTTGTAATTCTGAAGCCTTTGGAGATTTTACTGTTTTTCACATGTTGTACATGGAGTGTGTATATGCATGCACACACTATTGCTTGACCAATAGAACTTCCCCATCGTGTGAAAGTTTAAATCTAAAAAAGAATGAGAGAAAGAAAGAGTTATTTTTTTTACTTTAGTCCTTTTATTATTTGAAGTTAGTTTAATTTTCTTAAAATAGTATATTCTAATATAATTTAAGGTTATTTTGTCCTAAAAAAGAAAAAAGTCAGCATGACAACATGAACCTAGATGATGGAGATATAAAAAACCAAATTTTGGTTTACAGTAGAGCTAAAGGAAGCACCAGCATTTTTCATAAACTCAGTTCATCTGTAGTCCATGCAACCAGAAGATGATTTTTAAATGTATTTTTAAGAGTGCTAGATCAGTTCAACATAGATACGATAGTGTGTTCTAATTTACATACGCTGGAAACGTGCCCCTTGTTAGAAATTCATTCATGAAGTTGATGGTTTGAATAGATGTCCTAACAAGACAAATTTGTGTAAACTGTAGGAAATTTTACTAGAAAATTTGTTACATTTAAAAGAAAATGAATAACAAAACACAAGAGGCTTCTCCAGGAAAGCAAAGATGTCTCTTTTGTTTAAGAAATAGAGTTAAAATCTGAATTAGTGGAGTCTTAAATGAGTTGTCATTAAAGAATATGTTATCTTCAGCATTTTTTCTATAAGAGTAAAAACAAAAAATTGTTTTTCAGTTACGATTAACATTCAGTTATGACAAGCATGTGACCAAGTGGAAAGAAGTCCCTAAAGGTGTGGATTAATGTATGAATCTTTAAAAAGTATCATGTTGATAATTTTTTTATTAACAGATTGTTGAAAAAAAAAATGATTTTTTTCCATTTTTATTTTGATTTTCTTTAATGTATGTTATTTATTAAAATAGCAAAAATGTTAGAGAAAAATTCTACACAATTTTGCTAGTGAGCACTTTTTTCTAAGACCAATAGATTCGGGTATTTAATAAACAAAAAGCTACTTGCTAAGTAGACACATGAGCATGCAACTACTGCAGCAGTATATACTTAACAAGTTGTGTGAGCCATAAACAAATGCCCATAACTGTTGATTGATTAAAAACATTTGAGAAATCCATAATGGTCGTAAACTAATAGTCAAGACAATTAATTAATCATATTTTGAAAGTATTTAGAATGTTTGAATTCCCGGTTTTTGTTTAAGTTTGAAATTTTCCAGTTTATTCATTTAAGTCCTATACCTATAAAAAAAATTTGAAAAAGTAAAAAGTTACTGTTTTAATCTCTTCTTAAGGACATTATCTATAAATTCTATAACTTTACCAACTTTTAAATGAAAATTTATTTTCATTATCTTTTTATAACTATTTGTTAACAGTGATATTTCATCTTTTTAGAAATTGTTTTAATTTTTTGCTAATAAAACTACTGAAAAATTAAAGGTTTATTCAAACCAATTCCACCATCTGAAAATACATGTTTTATTTCACTTACGCTGTTAAATTATTTTCATATTTAAAAAAATTACAGTAATTAATGATTTTTTTTTTAACCTCTGGAACCACCATTGGGTATATCTTCAGAGGATGAGGTGAATGAATTCTAGTGTGTGTGAAAAATGCCATACCTGAGCAGGATTTGAACCCAGGACCTCTGAATGAAAGGCCGAGACGTTACCACTTGCACCACGGAGGCCGGCAATTAATAGCGATTGGTTTTTCTAATTGATGAAGATGAAAAATATATTTTTCTTATATGAAATGACTGAAAATTTGTTATAAAAAAATAATAAATAGCCTTTAGATATGTCTCATAAATGTTTATTATTTTTGTATGGTTCTTTCTGACATTTTATTCAGCTAATGTTCCAGTTATAATTTTACTTAATATTTTTCAGGTCGCAGCCAGAGATGCAGCAATCCAGTAGTTATTCTGTAGATATGTCTTATAATGGAGGGCATGCTCCTCATGTCCAGCATACTCGGCCAGATAACCATTCACCTAATTCTTCATCGCATCTTTCTGATAATTCTACTGCCACACTAGTCTCGCGCACACAGAAACAGCAAACTACTCAACAGGTATTGTTTGTTAAAATATCTGCAGGTTATGCTGGAGCTTTTATTTTATAAGAACATTAATACTTATGTGCTGTGTTCTGTTTCAGCCTTGCTAAACCATTGCTCAAGTAAGTCAATTCTTTATAGTTAGTTTTCAGGATCTTTTCGTGTCAGTTAAGTTGTAATTGTAATGCCATTTGTAAGATATTACTTCTAGTCAGTATTGTACTACAGATAAATTACCGTAATTGTACTTCAGAAATATATGTGTAGGAAGGTTTTCTTGAAGGGAATTTATATGGTTTTTTGTAAAGGAAATTATACCCTCGTTTTCTGCTTTTGTAATGAAGCCATTAATAGTTGCAGTTTGAAATTTAGACGTATAGTAGAACCTCTGTCAACAGTATTTTTAAGCTAAGGTGTCAGAGTTTCTGATTTTTTAAGGAACTAGTAAACATTGTACAAAGTTTTCCATTATGTTTCCTAAAAACTGTTATGTATTTTCCATAAAGTTTACTAACATTTTACACTCATATTTATGTATATAAACTCAATGAGCAGAAATTTAAGTTCTTTTTTTTTTTTTTATTAAACTTATTCCGCATGTTAATGTTTTATTTTCATAATATTTTTATTACTTACTTATTTATTGATGAAGCATAACATTTGTCATATTATTAGTGTTCATTTATCTGAAAATATATGTATATATAAATGTTACCATTAGGGGAAAGTCTTTATTTACTGTGTTTCTTAATTGGCATCCATAGCTAATATCAGCAATACTTACAAAAGATTATCGAGGTCCACTATATATAAGATATTACCTTATAAAACTTTCTTCATGATAGCAATATGTGATGCTGTGTATCCATTAATATTAAGTCAGGATTAGTAACATGTTATATTTTACATTGATTAAATTATTATTTTCATGGAATTCAAGAACTGCTGCCATGATTCTGAAAAAAGGAGTTTATGTCAATGAGCATAAACTAAAAAAAGTTATTAATTTATTGTAAGTGTTTTTGGCATTAATTTATAATGCTTTACTTTTTTCTGTCCAGTCAAAACTCATTTTATCGATCAATCAGAGGATCAACTTATTGTAAAAATTAACTGACATGGTATCGGTCCTGATTTGAGTCAGTTATGAGGAAATCTTCTGTAGTGTTTTGCACCAGGCACTAAGCACAGTTATATGTAATTGTTAAATTCTGCTACTAATTATATTTACTTAATCCAAATGTTTTCTTTTTGTTTTTAAAAATTAAAAATGGTAGTTTTAATTTATGTATTAAAGTTTTTGTGCAGTTTTATATTTTGTTATAATACATGATTTTATAGTAAAATTTTATTTGGTAGAATTAAACAGCACTTGCATTACTGCACATTATATTTCCTGAATTAAAATAGTGTACTTTTTATAAAGTAGTATACTGATTTAGTAGACAATTGTGAAATAAATAAATCTAAGTTATTATTGACTGTTAACTTAAAACTTCTTTTAGAATTAGTTTAGAAGATTAGTATTCAACTTATGATTCTGCCCCATTTAATAAGAATGAGAGCTGTAAAAATAACTTCTAATTATGCTTTTATATATTTATACAAAATATGTTGATCAGAAGATTATAATTATGTAAGTTAATTTGAAATGGTACTGTTATTCATTTCTATTTTTCTGTTATTCAGTTCTGTTGAATCATCAGTAAATGATTGAGAACATTGTTAGTTATTTAGTAGCAGAAGAAGTATAATTAATTAAAATAAATAATGATGATGTTCGTTTTTAATAAGTTAATAATGAAAAAAGAATAAATTAGATTAATAATTAAAATTCATGTGGTAGCATGTTAATCCACGGTGCATTTGAATAAAACTGCTCTTATTGATTATAAAGTGTGTAATAGATTTTATTTCAGTTTTATGTTTTAAAATCCAATCGTATTCTAATATTGAATTTTTATTAGGTAAGAGATGATTTTATTATATATTAATTTTGCATTCATAATAAAAAAATTAAAATAATATTCTTGTATTTTATTAATATGAATGTTGTTGAATCAGAATTAAAATATTCACTTATTCAAATTACTACAGATTTCCCCCTGAATGTTTTGATAAAAGATTATTATTAAAGTATGTAAAAAATTCCATCCTTACTAAAGTTTGAACCCAGAACTGCGTGGATAACTGCCATGTACACTATCATGCTACCATGTATTGATATTTTTTTAGCAGATTATTGCTATTTGCTTATTGTTTTCTAATAGATAAAATGTATATTTTTAATTAATTTTTTCTTAGTTATTAATTATTTTTTTCTTTTTGTAGGTGACAACTGTAACAAAAGTGGTTCGTGAAGTTCATCACATGGGACCAGAATCACAGCCAGTGGATTATGTATCGGTTCCAGTTCCAGTCCCTGTTCCTGTTGGTATAGGACTTGGTTACTCCACAACACCACATTCCCACCCTCATCCACATCCTCATCCCCATGCTCATCCTCACCCACACCCACATGGACATCCTCAGTTCACTAATTATGAACATCATGTCACAGGGCAAGAATCTGCATATCCACCAAATGATGCAGGTATTATTGAAGAAGGTGATTTATCATAATCATCAAATATTGTGATGTGTCCAAGCTGTGTTGTTAATTGCGTGCTTTTGATTAATTCAGATATTTATGTTGAAATACCAACTAAATGAACATGAATTTTGGCATTAATCCTCTTTTAATGTTTAGTCTTTTTACTTTTAGTAGTTTCAATAAAATTTAGTATCATTGTAATTACTGTATTGTAGTAGCATGTGAGGTTATATTCATTTTGAAAGAAAAAGAAGCAGTGAACTTGATATTTTTAAATAGTATTAATATTGTTACTTACTATTTCTGGCAGCTTATAGATACATTAATGTTTCATTTTTTAGTAGTTTTCTATATTTTTTAAAGTTTGTTCTAATTTCAATTGATCAGTTCATTTGTTCTATAATAAAGATGTGTTTGTATGGTTAGTTCTAGCTTGATGTTGTATTTGCTTCTGCCAAAAAATGGTATTAAAAATCAAGTGAAATATTATTTAACTAAAATTCAGTTGATTTCATTAGGTTATTATTTAATATGTAACAAATTCTATAGATTGTTGTAAGTTTTTTCTTATGTGCAAGTTAACTTAAAAATGGGTGACTGCTATGACCCATATTTTTTCGTGGGAATACAGCAGATTACTCTGATCAGAGAGTCTTTCTGTTAATTGAGATAGTCCTTCCTCTTCTGTTAATCTTGTCTTTCCTTATTCTTTTTCGCTTCTTCTTTTGTTGAAATCACAGGAGTTATCAGCAGCCCCCATGCTGACACCTTCCAACAGCTAGTTTTTTTTTTATTTACTGGGGCTCAGTTAGATGGACTGCTTATGGCACTGTACAGGAAATTTCTCCTGTTTAGGGCTCACACAGAAAGAAAAACCAGTTTCTTGGGTACTGATAAAGGTAAAATTGTACCTTCTATTCCTCAACTCTAATGCTAATCTTATGGCCTTTGTTTGTAGTCTTTTCTATTGAATCCTATGGTTTTTTTTTTTTTGGGAGGGGGAAGAAGTACTTAAGGAATGTTTATTTTTTAAATAATTTGTTTTTATTGAAATTCCTTACCGTACATTACTTAAGGATTTCTTAAATTGAGGGTTCACTACAGATTTCCTTAAATCTACTGATTTAACTGAAGGTTTGAATATCTTACCTGCTTTAAGGTTTTTCTCTTGAGCTGGTTAATAATGTGGATACCATTGGAAAAGTATTACAGTGGATAAAGTGAGTTTGTGACAAAATTTTGAGATCTTGATTGGGTGGCATGAAATGTTGCAGCACCATCACTGATTAGCTATGCATGCATCTGAAGTCCACTCCACTGTTCAGAACTGTTTTAATTGTTCTTTAGTGTAGTGTCAGTATCATGGCTTCCTTATATTTTTTAAGGATACTTGAGAATTTAAAAATCCCTGCCATATTAACATAAGGAGTTCTCTCTTTTGACAGTCATACTGAACTATTGAATGAGACGTTTTTAACTGTTTTATATTACCATAAAAAAACAATAGTCATAGGACTGAAATTTTTCCAGTTTTAGAACAATTTAAATTTTAAGATTTGTATATTGAACAGTTATTGAAGTAAACTGGAAAACAAGGTTATGCTTTAAGAATTAACTAAAAATTTTATTTGAACTAAATGTAGAAGGTCACTTTTGACTATTAATAATTACTATGGAAAAACTATATTCGGGTTTTATTCCCTGAATTTAAAATATAGAGTTAGCATAACATAATGAGCAAAAATTTTCATATCGACTTAAGCCCTATTTTACTTTGATTTCCTTCTGGATGCCGTTTTGTGGTTCTCAACAAAAAAATTAGCAAGTAAACTTACTTTTAATTAAAGTTTTTGTGCAAATCTAAAACTACTAATGTCTTATTCTACAAAATAAAAAATTTTGAAAACATCACTTTCAAAAATTTCAAAATGGCTGCGATATTAATTTTTTAAATCTTCAGTATCTGTAATTATTTCTTTGTGAAATTTTTACTTATAAAATTTATTAAGCATTTTATTTTGAAGAAAATGACATCTCATTTGTAAAACTCCATTGTCAAAAAATCAAGTTATTGCAGATAATTAACCTGGCAGTACACTTGGAAGTACACATAATGTCAATCAAAGAGATGCCCCAATAATTAACAGACATTTTTTATGATGACAAACTTTCACAAAACAAATTTTATTAATAAATATGAAATTCATAGACTTAGATATTTTACCCTATTGATCAAAAATTTAGTTTCTACATTGCTATTGATAAAGTAAGTTTCCTAATTATGTCATTCCTGTTGTCACATTATAGGTCCTAATAAATTAATTTGAGACTATCTTTTAGGAAAGCTGGGCAACAGCCAAATCTTTTTTGTTACTGACAATTTTAACCTTAGTGTGAATGGTGTTGTAAGCATTTTTTTTGTAACTGTTAGATAAGTCATTTGTAAGTATTAAATAAGTTTTAGATGACACAACATCAAGCAGGAATTTACTGTATTTTATTTTAATTTTATTAATATTGCTAAAGACAGTTAATGCTACTGCCCAAGAGAGTAATTGTTTTTTGTTTATTACTTTAATTTTTCAAACAATCATTAGTGATACAGTAAATATTTTATATAATAAACATCCATTTTTCATGATCATTTAGAGCTCCAAACCTATTGATTTACTTGTATTTATTATAATTTTAATGCAGTTTTATGCTTTTAATGGCATTTTAGTAAATGAATGATTTGATGTTATTTATGTTATCTGTTTGAAACCTCAAAAGATTCTTTCAAAGTTAAATGTTATGTATGATAGTGAAGTTGTTTGGGATGCGTAACAGAAGTTTAAGATGGTTCAGCAAATAGCAGTTTGCATGTAACCTCTGTTTTACATTGTAGGAATTTGCTTCATAGTATAGCTGGTTTTTTATTATTATTATTATAAATAATTTAAACTAAATATTTCTTGTATTACCAATAGAACTGCAGGGTTCATTGCTCAGTTACGGTAATAAGGCATGAATAAACATTTTAACTTACCTGTTGCTTTGATTACTTCATGAGTTTGATTTTCTTCAGGTATACGAAAAGTTCTGATGAGGGATTTGTTGCAACAAAAAGCCGATTATGAATATTTCAACTTCTTAAAATAGAGATTTTCCTAACCACTGGCTGTAAATTTAATCAGTGAAAGTGGTTGTTCTAGAAGTATTGAAAAAGTGATATGAATGAATATATATTGTTTTATTAAATTGTAAAATATTTGTACAGCCAATTTATTTAAATTGATAGATTATTACTTCAATGTGATAAAAAAATGAGAGGTCAAGTAATATATAATGAATTATTTTTTCTTAATTGTGCAAATACAGGTTATCAGATAAGTCAGTCCCTATTAAAATTTTTTTTTAACAGATTTTATTGAATTTAATTTTGTAATACTTGCTCATCATTTCTTGATGTTAATAATTACCCTTGCTATTCAAATTATGTATGTAGATTCTTGGTTGATAAGTAATGTAATAGGAAAATTGCTTATCATGTCGCCTTCTAATGTCATAATAATTTGCTAGAACTGCTGGATAATATTTTTTTGTGATCTGGAACAACACATTAAATTAGCATATAAGTCCATCTTCGCTTGTCAGATGTATCCCATGTGCAACTGCCACCCATCTAGAACACCTTAACACAATGCCTATCCTACCCCTCCCTGGTAAAAGTCTTTCATGAACCTTGTCTGCAAGTTTATCAGCAGCATACTGGTGATAATGAACACTGCCTCAAGAGACAGTTTTATAACTTCAGCAGACTCACAGAGATATCCTCCTTTAGATCCACTCAAGGGTCAGTGTGTTTAGGGCTCTTAACCAGGAAGCGGCCCATATAGCAGGATTGAGTTCACAAAAGTAGAGTACACCTGCTCTTTTGAGGATCGTGGTCTGTTCACATTGCTGAGAAGCCTGCTCAGCACAGCCACTGTTTTTTCTGCTTTAACCACGCTTTCGAAGTTATGTCTCCTAAAGGAATCCCTCCTATCTAGCTATACCCCAAGATACTTCACTGAAGTACTGGAAAGCACAGAGACATCTTGTACTCAGAAGTTGATGTTTTGGAAGAAGGCTATTAACATTAGATTGGTTAAACTTTATTTTTAAAAAAAAGCGTAATTATTTTTTTAAAAATATGATGTAAGGAAATATTAAGGAATGTAATGTGTTACTCTACTTTCAGTAAAACCAGTAAAAAAATGAAAATCCTACAACAGTTTTAAAATAGAGATTGACTAATGAGACCTGTATTTAAATTATTATCTTGCTGTAGTTGTTAACTGCAACTTCATCAACTGTTGATAAGGGTGACTTTAATGTTTACTTTCAGCAGTGTAGTTCAGTTTATAATTGAGAGCACCTAATTGTTTACTTCAAGTTAATAGTTTATCATCATATGCTGTACTCTTTATATATATATGTTTTACTAAGGACCATGTCCCTAGTAAAACATGGTTAAACCATGTAAATTTAAATGTGTTAAAAAGATTTGTTAATTTCCGTAATGTAATAGAAACCTACAGCTGCCCTGAAGTATAAATAGTTTTTTTATTTTAGTAGTTTTACTTTTTTTATAAAAACGTATCATTAAACCATACAGTTAGAATAGAAATCATGTTTATCTGTGACTGAGTTTTTGCATGCATGTTAAAAAGTCATTTTATAGCATCATAATGAGTTACAAGCGGTAAATATATCCAGTTTCAGCCAGTGGCTGTATTTAATGTTCTTGCTATTTTAGTTTTTATTTATTTATTTACTTTGTTTTTACACTGTTATCTTCTTTCAAGGGTTTTTGAATTTTTTTATTCAGTTAAAGATAGACTTTTACCCACAGTTGTATAGGAAACTTGTACATAATTAGAGGTAAAAGTTTTTTTTTTATTTATTTTTTTTTACGAGTCAAGTTAGAATTTTAATTTAAAATTATATTTAATTGATTTATTTTATTTAATTTATTTACATTTTACTTGCTAATTTAAAATATTTAATTGCATCTTTTGTTGTTTTTGTTTTGTTCATCCAGCTCGTTCCTATCGCTCAACGTACCAGGATTTTGAGCCTTACCCTTACCCTAATCAGCCTTACCCAGGTTCATATCCTGCATACGGTCAGTCGGAGTATAGCGAACAACCTCAAACGCCACCCAGCCCCAGTGAACGAAGTGAATCACCACCACCCCAGCATGGTAATTCATCTTAATTAAAGAAAAAAGAAAAACACATGACTATTTAAATGATTTGTAATCTATAGTGCATGTGTACAGGTATAATGAAAGATATGGCTGTGAACACAGTATTGGAGGAGTTGTGATAGTGCTGAATATTTTGTTATATATTATCATGCATTATCAAATTTGTTATAAATGATTTCATCATGGCCTTTTCAATTCCGATTTATTAATTAAGCTATCGAATGATTTTGTAAACCGGTAATGCACTAGTGGATCTTGACTCACTTATTTAAATACTTTTACAAATTAACACCTGCTGTAAATAGTTTGAACTTATAACCCAATTACTAGCTCTCTTGCCATTCACCTGCTGTGGATAACTTTCATCGGCTAGGAAATAGTGCTTAGACTAGCTTAACACTTAATGTGTCAGTACTTAGTACAAAGAAACTTTACCCCCACATCATTGTTCCTGTATCTCCTCAAAAGAGAAAATCTGTGATTTAGGAGATAATAATTTTAGTTTATTGCACAATTTCAAATCACTGTATTCATTGGGATTAAATTTTGAAAGTTTTATTACAAATGTATTAAGAAAAAATGGAAAAATTGTCTTGATAAACTGATTTTTGTAAGAATATGTTTGTGTACAATTAAATAGAATATTTGCTTAATTTAAACATTGGTTAATAGAACTATTTTCAAAATTTTAATTAAATGAAATGGGTTTTTCATGCTGATATTTTATTTACAAATTTTTAATCGGTTCTCTTCTTCAATTAACCAGACCTAGATCTAGCCATTAAAATGAATAAAATATTATAACATTTAATTTTTTAATGTTTATATTGTAACTTAATATAATGGATTTAAAACTTGTATCTTCTTTGAGGTTTTTTTTTATTTCATCTAACCTCTGGGCTGTTAATTTCTCATCTCTTAATTTTTCTAGTCATCTTTATTGCCATAAACAAGTGAAATGAGGTTTAATACGTATTCTGTGATACCAATTTTATCGTCTAGACATAGTTTTGCATTTTATTACATTTTCAACAAGTGTAGAGTTTCTTCATTGAAAAAAAATCCTTACATCTTATCCTGCAATTCTTAATTAGCATGATTACAGAAATTTAACTGCATCTTATTGCTAATAATCTATACCAACTATAATAAAATGCCCTTTGAAGAAAAAATGGGCTTACTGAAGGAATAGGTATTAGAGGTCTAAATAAAGAAATATGTTGATGTACATATATGCGATAATGTTTTCTTTTCCATTTATAGGCTGTTAAAAAAATGTATGCTCACATTTTAATATAAGACACTGCATTTCTGCGTAAACAAAATAACTTGACAAAATTGATAGTTATAATTGTAATTTGACTTCAGTTAGGAGTTGCAGAGATGTATCAATTATTCATTCAACAATTATCTTTTATTATAACTTAATTATTAGCCAACAAAAACACCGTTTTAGGTTGTTTGTAAATAAACTCAATTAATTGTTAAAAATTTTATAATTTCATTTAGATTTTCACTGTACCAGCCATTCCTTAAATTATTAATTTTGTTTATTATAATGATGTTGATTTGTTACTAGATACTTAATGGATTCATCTGAAAATAAAATTGCAGTGTTTCAATTCTCATGGACCCAATTATAAAATTTAATTTCAAATCGCCATTAACTGGTTAAAGATGAACAGTTTGTAGATGAAAAGAATAATAACCTTTAATTCCCCACATTTATATCTGGTGTATAAGATGCTTGTACAAACCAAAAATCTTTTAGTTGTCGATTTGAGGACTGCATACATCATATGAACAATAGAACAAGTGATTGGAATGACCCATTGTAGTACTTAGTTACTAAAAAGCAGAGATAATCATTTGGAATTACAGATTCTCCTATTTGATTGATGTTCACTTATTCTAACTTGAGAATTTTCATGGTAAAAGCAGGTTAAGCAGTTTCTCCAATCTCTAAAAAAATTGAAGTAATTTAATTGTTTTATACAAGCAATTTATATAACACATATATTTATAGTATCCAAAAATGTAACTGTTTCTTTTGATTTTAATTAAAGATGAATACTTTTTTACTTTAGTATCTTACTACCATCTAATTAATTATTTTACTGCTGTATATTGTTTTCTTTGTTAAGTTGTACATTGGTTAAGAAAACTATTTCAGTTTAAATGATAATATTTAAATATTATATATAATGGTTATTATTATACAATAAGTATTATCCTGGGAAAAGTGGTTGTCTACCCTGATTAAATCACAGTCTCTGTTGTTTTATTATTTCCTCCTTTATTTTTATTAATTTTTTTCGTGATTGAATGCCATGAGAATTGCTACGTCTTTATCAAGATATAATGGGTAGTGAGTGACCTTGGTGTGCCTAAGGAACTGTCCAAGGACTTGTTTTCTTATTTTATTTTATAATTAAGGATAATAGCTTACCTAAGGACTCCATTATTAGTCCAGGGGTTGCAAAAATGACTAAACTAGAGACTGATGTGTCTACTGCATAAAGCCTGGCCTACTCTTCATAAAATATATTTAATCTGAATCATAATTCATTATTACTTGATATTTTGTTCCATTTTAAAATATATATATTTATTTAATTCCCATTGCCAAAAAGAATTTCCAAAAATGCTATTTTATGTTTTAAGAACTGAGCTCATAAAAAGTAAAAACTTATACTAAACCTAAAGAAAAATTTTATCAAATTATAAAACTTGACCAATTGTGTACATATACGGAAATGTAGTACTTTTAGTGTAGAATATGATCAAAAATTTGAATTAATGTTTTTTGTAGCCATAATTGGAAAACAGAGCGTATCTGGGGACCTATGTTTATATAAACTTTTCTTTATTTTGGTCTTTAGAATATTCGTAAAGAGTTTAATCTTCGTAATGGAAAACCCTATTCATTTATGTATCAGTTCATTTAAACAAAAAAAAAAAAAAATGTTAAATTAAACATATTGATCATGAGTAATTTTTTTTTTGTTTTTATGCTTGAGATTCCTTGTCACAGTACAGCAAATTGGTTTGTATTTATTGTTCTTGAGATTTATTTATTACAATATCACAGTACTTATGCTAAATGTTACCATTAAATGAAGAAGACTTGCCAAAATCTGAAATTCTTAAATTAATTTTATTACTTGAATTGCAATTCAAGTATCCTACCATTTCAGATGTTTTTTTTTTTTTTTTTTTTTATTGTGATGTAAGCTGTTTAACAAATTTTAAAGAGGGGATTTGGTTAAGTGGAGAGTTTTTGAGATAATTAAACTTTTTTTCTTTTTTTTTTTGTGAATTATGCAGGTGTATTTCTTGAGAGGGTTTTTTTATAATTTTGTTATTCATTAAATAGAGGTCTACTTTTTCAAAATGTCTTGTAGTGCTGTAAACCCCTGTAATTGTAAGTTTTTGGGACTAGAAAAACTCAAAGCTGGTAAAATTACAGAAGGATGAAACTGTTTGGTATATATCAGAATAGCATTGAAATATGTATGCTTGAGGTTTAGATTTCCCAACATGCAATATTTGTAACTTATCATTCTTAGTCCTTTACTGCATCCAAGCATATTGCTCTTAGATTTCCTTGAAACTTGTCAACAGTTGTGTTAGATATTATTTGAAAATTTAGTTTCTTCTCATTGTAGATATAAATTAATGTTAATATATAGTTTCTTTATGAAAGTTATGAACTCATTAAAAGTTTCATTAATATCTGATCAACAGTTAAGTGGTTACACATAATGTTTCTTTGTATGCGTTTAATTAATACATCCTGTAATATTTTTTGCATCTTTCAGGTAATTTACGAAGCTTCTAATAATTACATTTGCATAAAATCCACATTAGAATCTTAATTTGGTTTTAAACTCTTATCATTTTGAATCTCTTCTGTGATAGTTTTGACAAAAACATATATAAAGGGGTTCTCTGAATTTTTCAGTTTTGTTTTTTCGTAAGATTTTTTTTTTTTTTTTTTTTGTATAAATTGGGATTGGCATTACTTTTAGATCTTGTATTTAGCTAATTTGGTGTAAAAGGAAATAAAGAAAAAGAAGAGTAATATTGTAATAAATATCTTAAAACGAAGATACCTTAAGCAATAAATGAAAACCTAAGTATAATTAAATAAAATATGAACGTAATTATAAAGTAGTAAATATATATAGTCCAGGCAGTATCTGTTTTGGGTTGGACTTTTTCTATATGATCACTCATTTTTGCTTTAATGCCTCCGGAATATAATCAGAAATGATTATTTTGTTATTCTAGAGTTGAAAAACGTGTGCTTAATTTTTATTAAAATGTAAAAAAAAATTCCCCCCAAATCTATTTTTTTTGTTATTTCCCTAGATAATTCAATAACTGTTAATTTCAGAGAAAAGATCAAGAGATAGCAAAGTTTTGTTGTTATTGATACAAAAATAGCAATCAATAACTGTCAAAAAAAAAAAGAAGATTTTTTGGGGGATTTTTTTTTAATACTCAGGACATTAGATTTTGCCTCAAATAACTTTTTAATATCATAAAGCAACACACCATACTTCAAAAAAATCAGTCTGACAGTTTTTACACAATAATTTTACAATCCAGATTTTAAAAAAAAAAATGTTTTTTCCAAATTGTGTAGAGTCTGAAATAAAGTCTCTAGATACTTAAAAACTTAAATCACATGTAGAAGAGCACTCAAACTTTTAAATGCATTTTGAAAATTTTAAGTCTTAAATAGGAGACTCTTGGGAATTTTTAAAACATCTTTCAATTTTTTGCTTTTAAAAAAATTTAATATCTTCACAAATTTTTATCTAAATTAATTTAAAAAAAAAAAAAAAAGCCAAGTTTCGATTCATTAATTGTCTCCGGAGATGTAACCAATCAAAGTTGAGCACCATTGTGCAACTTTTGAAATAAATTATTATCAGTAGATTAATAGACCGATATTTAGCAATAATTTGTGTTTGCCAGTATGATATTTGAACTTTTTAGCTTATAAAACATCAATTTAAAAAAAATAATTTTGTTTGTTAAAATTGCAAGTATGTTTGAAAAATTCTCTAGGTTCTCCTATTTAATTGATTTAAATTTGTCAAAATGCATTTGAAAGTTGAAAGAGTACTCTTTTATTCTTGATAAGTTTTTCAAGTATTTAGAGACTTCAATTTCAGGCTTTATACAATTTGGAAAAATCACATTGATTTTAAACCTGGGTTACAGAATTATTGTGTAAAAACTGTTAGATTGATTTAATTGAAATTTGATATTTTGCTTTATCACATTAAAAAGTTTTTGAGACAAAATCTGAAGGTCCTGTATACAAGTGCTTTAAAAAAAATCTGGTTTTTGTTTTTGACAGTTATTGCTATTTCTGTATCAATAATAACATAACTTTTTTCTCTAAAGTGAACAATTACCTGGGGAAATAGGAAAATAAAATGGATATTTTTGTGATTTTTTTTTTTTTTACATTTTATTTTATAAAAATTTAAGCACAACTGGCGCATAACAAAATAATAATTTCTGATTATATTCCGGAGGCATTAAAGCAAAAATTAGAGATAATGTAGAAAAAGTCCAATTATGCCCATATTAAAATAGATATCACTTGGACTGATAAGCAATACACTTTAACTACAAAGATAGCTTGTTGAATGCTTGTCATATAACTTTTGGAAGCAATTGTGACAGATTAGTACAGGAAACAAAGATTTTGACCTCACAATTTTTTGAAACAGCATCGATTTACTTGAAATTTTCACAGATGGTAGGGAATAGACCAAGGATCAAAATTTATATGGTGCCAATGTACGTTTTCACCCTGGGGGTAGTTGCCACCCCATCTCGGGGGAGGAAATTTTTTATTAGATTTTGACCACAGAAATCAATAGAAAAACTAATTCTAAGCAAAAAATGTTCTATACATTTTTTCTGTAAAATTAATACTTTTTGAGTTATTCGCGATTGAAAGTGTTAATTTTTCATCGAAAAAATCAATGTTTTTAATTGGTTTTTCGCGAATAACTCAAAAAGTATTCATTTTGCCAAAAAAACTATAAATAGCAAAAATATACATTTTTAAAAAACAAACAAAATGGTATTTTTATATTTTCTGTACAGCTAATACAAACCGAGCTATGACTTGTTATAGGTTAGCTCTTCTTTGACGAATGCTAAGTTTGAGAGTTTCAAAGTCAAGTAACAGAAAAACTATGCATTTTTTGAGAAAAACTTATAGAATTTTTTTAAAAGTATTTGAAAAGACCTTTCTTTTTTGTTCTTAAAAAAGTTTATAGCATGAAAAGTGAGTGAGTTACCAATGAAAATGAAGTCGATCCCTCCTTTTTTCAGCGAAAAAATCAGCAGAAACAACCCCCTAATTAAAATTAGTCGTTGGCCTTTTTCAATTCTCTTTATTTATGTATTATTAATACATTCTGGA
>JAAAKQ030513198.1:0-19530 GCA_010016005.3 Zanna intricata
GATAAACAGTTTTCTATAATAAAAAGTTTTTAATTTTATCTAGAACCAAATAAAAGAGGAAGTCGTGCAATAAAAAAGTTGTAAAAAAACAGTTAAAAAACTCTTCTAAAAGAGAAAAGAAAACCGTTTATCTAGAAAAGGACAGAGTAACCTACATCAAGTAAAACTCAAAGGGAATTGTAAATAAACTTTATTTAGAAGAAGCGTAAAATAATAAACTTTTTTTAAAGTGATAAAGAAAAGTCTTTAAATTTAAAAACAAAACAAGTTTCAAGTGTAGGAGCAACTACATTTTTGACAAGAACTCGACAAGTCAAGTTTACTTGAATTAAGTAAAAACCCGAAAAAACTTACTTAAAACCGTTTCAGAAAAGAAAAGGATTAATTAGAAGAAATACAAAAAGAAACCTCTACAGCAACCTAGCAACTTTAATACAAAAAAAGATATATATAACTTAGTGATCTAATTTAAATAAAGGAAAAAGAAAAAAAATGGTAGGTCCATAACGTTTGTGGAGGGGTGGGATTAAGTGGGGTGGGGTGGTGGGCTCCCATCCTGATAATTTTCTTGTCTTACTTTTACAATTGGGAATTAATTGTTAACGTAAAATTTTTGTATTACTAAATATTATATTTTTAATAAAATTTCCAAAATTGCTTTTTAAATCTGTTTTTATTTACTTAGTCTAGAAGTAAAGTTGGTGATAATTTGTAAGTTATGCGATATCTTGTGGATATAATTACAAACTTTTAGCAGATCTTAATAAATTTTTCAAAATTATTCAATGAAGTTAAAAAGGAATTACATTTATTAGATTCTTACGTATTTATGCTGAAGAACATAGATTTTTCGTTACTCTTGTTTCCTTTTTCCCCCGATCACATCTTATAACTTGCTCCATTTAACATTTTTCGACTCTAAATTGAGCATAATTGAAGAACTCACAAACAATCCTCAAGAAGTTTCACATGTTTAAATATGTTTCTACAGCATATTTAAATTTAAATGAACTTAACCTAGTAGTTTTTAGGAAATTTCAAGCCATAAAAAAATAAATATACGAGGGTCGTCCACAAAGTAACTTCCGTTTTGAAATAAAAATTAAACCAGTTGAGATACAAAAATTTTATTATATACATCTTAAAACTATGACTTTTCTCTACTTTATTACATAATCTCCAAAAAAATTCAAGCACTTGTGATATCGTTTAACAGTTTTTTAAATGTCTTCTGCATAAAAATCAGCCGCCTGCGACAGAAGCCAACCTGTTACAGCGTTTTAAAGCTCTTCATAATTGGCGAACCGCTGAGATGCAAGCCACCGCTTCATCTATGGGAACAGATGAAAATCACTGGGAGCCAAGTCAGGGCTATAAGGGGGGTGGTCAAAAACGTCCTATTTGAACTTGGCTAGAAGTTCATTTGTTCTTTGAGCTGTGTGAGCGTGAGCATTGTCATGAACAAACACGACACGAGATGACAGAAGACCGACGCTTGTTTTGGATTGCTCGTCTTAGTCTCTTTATAGTTTCACAATACACTGCAGAAGCGATTGTCGTACCACGCTCCATAAAATCAACGAGCAAGACGCCCTTAGCATCCCAGAAACTGTAACCATCAATTTTCTCGCTGGAAAAGTTTGACGCGTTTTCTTTGGCTTGCTTGGAGAACCCCATTGCATTGACTGCTGTTTTGTCTCGGCGTTCACATAGGCTACCCACGTCTCATCACCAGTAACGATCCTGTTCGAAAATCCTTCTCCTTCAAGGTTATATCGGGAAAGAAAGTCTATGGCAGAACTCATTCTTTTGAATTTATGCTCATCAGTAAGCAGTTTTGGTATCCAACGAGCACAGAACTTGTGGTAGCCTGTTTCTCTATCACTATCTCGTGTAAGACTGCGAGAAATTTCAGGGAAATGATCGGAAAGTTCCGAGATAGTGAACCGGCCGTTCTCACGCACATTTTCATTCACTCTGTTCACCAAGTCATCACTGACAAGAGGTGGTCTACCGCTCCTGTCCTCATCGTGAACAATTGTTCTTCCATTGTTAAAAAATCGTACCCATTGACGGACTACACCTTCACTAATAATGTTTGGTCCATAAACTGCACACAATTCACGGTGAATTTCAGCTGCTGATTGATTTTTTGCCCAAAGAAATCTTATTACACTACGCACTTTTGGCGCACATTTGGCGGGATTTTCTATTGCCGCACTCATGTTTTTAAGTTATAACTTGAGAACCCGCGATCGAACGAAACTCCACCTTGCACAGTTAGAAGCGTACTGAGCCGCTGCACACACTGATGTCAGAATGACGGCGCTACCCGAACTACTTCTTCCGCTGAGCGTAAACGGTAGACGACCCTCGTACATGGGCATGATAGGCCATGTGGACGACGGAAGAATATCCGTTACAGCTACAATCACATCGACCCTGGCCACCACTCCGCCAGATCTAAAGAAGGTGTAAGTACGTACAACAGTTCAAAAGAAAGTTTACATTTCCAAGGAAAACACTTGGAGCCCATTAGCCAGCTACATGTATTGTAGTATTGTACTTACGTACAGATGTTGCCGCCCTGGACGTGGAACGTAGATGGTATATTTCGGACGTGGGGATTATCTACCTCAGCGCGTTGTGTTGTTACATTAACAGAAATAATTAAAAATGGATGACTGTATAATAATTTTTTTTCTTATATGAGGATATTGTGCTTTTTATTAAAAACACATAATTGGGAACCATATTTATATGAAATAGTATATATGCAGTATACTGAAACAAACAAGTTTGTTTCTTTTTTGTTTTTTTTATTAACTAAATTTAGCTTTTCAATATACTGAGATAATATTTTTAACAGATTAACAAGGTTCTAAAATAGTTTATTACAAATATTAACAAGTGACACTGTTGTGCAGTATTACTGATGGGTAGTACAAGTAACATTAATATTTCAACTGATTATTAGGTAATGTTAATTTAACTAATAGTACAACATTTGCCTAATTTTAACATACAATTACTTCTGTTATCTCATTTGAACTAGGCCAACAGAATAACATAAGTTATATTAATACATAAACATGTTTAATATTGATCACATAATCTGATTAAATTAATGATTCGAATATATATATTTATTTTATTAGGAAGGAGTTTCCTTTACAACATAAAATAATGCAAAGAATTTCTTTTTAGGGATCATAAAATTCTGGGGTTAATGTTGCATTTTTTTTTTTATAATTAATATAATTGTACTTAAATATTTAATCTCATGTTTATATTTTTATTATTTTTTGCATAATTTTTAAAATCCGATTTAAATTTTATTCCTAACATATAACCTAACGGTGGTTCTGGAGGTGAAACAAAAAAAAAAAAAATAAAAATATTGTATTTATCGTTTACGCACCTATAATATTTTAGAACTATAATTTGTTATAATTGCTAGATATATAAAATTCTGATAGCATTTAAAACGATACTACAATTTGTATAAATTACAAACTATTACAAAGAAATTTTATTATGCCTTGGGGTAAAAATAACTATTGTCCTCTATTACAATGTGAGATATGAGCGTACTATCCGTTATCTCTTTAGTTTAAATAAAATGGTCTTTTTATTTATTTATTACATTTGTTCACAATTCACTCTGTTAAACTTAATCTACAGAGTGTTTCTAAAATAGTGGGCTGACTATACTTTTTCGTATTCTACTTGTAAAACTAAACGAAAAATATCCTTAAGAAAAATTTGTTCTCTCCCTGTCCGCTATTTTGTTACTTTTATTTAAAAATCTATACCTCAAGTTCAGTTAAAGGAATCAAATAAATATTTAGTAAATCAGGAGGATCTTTAATTAATGTTCTTCGAAACCAGTTACAGAATGACAATCTACGTTGAAAATTAACGGAAATACTAATTTACAATAGTAGAATTAACAATAAATGAAAACAATTAATACTTAATCGAATTGAACGTAAACTGGAGGACATGAATACATAATTACATCAATTTTCTGCCATAACTCTGCTATTTGTTAACCGATTTTAACAAATAATATGTCATTTTATTCAAAATAGAAGGTTTAATATTTTTAAAAAAATACGTTTTTATAAAACTAATATTTATGGAGATGAAAAAGATTGAAAAATAAGCATGGCTGCATTTTGTAATTTGTGAAGTTATTTAAGTCTTGATTTTTTCATTATTTTAAAACTATTTCTTTTATTCAAACTTATAATTTACATAAATATAACATAATACCGGACAGTTGGAGAACGAAGGAGAAATTACCATTTTTCTTAAGGATATTTTTTGTTTAATTTTACAAGTAGAATCCGAAAAAGTATAGCCAACCCACCATTTTAAAAACATATTTTTAATCTTTTATGTATTTTATTCTTTTAATTAGAAAGTGGATTTTAAAAAATTAACAACAAAAATAACTGAATAAAGAAAAAATCTACTGCACAATTATTTTTTTAGGAATTTTTATTTTTTTAATTTTAATAATTAAAATCTATAATTTATATTTTTTTTAAAAAATCATGGATTCTAATTTCATTTTATTTATTTATTTTTGAAACTTCTATCGTGAGAATATGAAATAGAAATTTTGTAGGGTATAAAAAATGGTACACATGGAACCACCAAATGGAAGACCAAAATGTACCACTCCGTCATGGAAGTCCGGCATGGAAGTCAACACTTTATTGACAAGGAGCTACTAAATATAATATAGGAGCTTTTAACAATGATATTCTATAATTTTAAAAAAGCAAAAATAGTACAGTAAATTTTAATAAGGGCTAAATTATTGAAATATCATTACTAAGATAGCCAGTGAGAACAATCGTAAAAAAATGGAGTAGTATAGAGTAAATGTGTCTATCATTTGCATTTTTTAAAACTTGTCTTGGACATTAGGTTTATATATACCACTTTGACCCCCCCCCCCCACTAAGTGGTATACAACCGTCGGCCCATTACTAGAATATACAGTAAATTATTCTGTAAATTAAAAAGTAAAGTGTATCCCTTTTTTATTTAGTTTCTTGGAAATGAAGAAACGAAATAGATTAATAAATTAAATAAATTCTGATAAGGGATCTGATGGACCTATGAGTGAGGAAAGATATTTTCATTTATACAACAGTATTAGGTAACAGTGCAATATTTTATATTCTGGTTTTTCCTGGGACGCACTGAAATGGAATAACTTCACCCGTGTTCTTTATTGAATGGTTCGTGAGTAGTACTCACTGAACTATAAACCGTTCGGCCAGAATGTTACTGGAAATGAAATTGAATAAGTAAATTTAAAAAAAAAAAAAAATACCATAGTTACGTCAATTCTCTTATTAGTGACTCTCAAACATTTTTATCTGGCATCCTCAACGTCCTCGATCCTTAATAAGAATTTTCAAAAATAATTAAAAATACTGAGCATTTATTAGATTAATATTATTCAACAAAAAAATTCAAACTTTTTTTAGGCAATTAAAATTTGTAAAAACTTTGTAGCAAATGAAAAATGCAATTCCTGACCGGGATTCGAACCCAGGACCTCCAGATGAAAGGCTAAGACATTACCACTATGTATATATTCTTATCGTAAATTTTGTTTAATAAATAAATCACTAAACTGTATTGTTAAAATTCTTAAAAAAGTTTAAAAAAGTCTTAAAAAAGCTTAAAAAGTCTTAAAAAAGTTTATATTGGCAAGTTTAAAATCCTCAATTTTATAACTTAGCTTTACTATAAATAGAATTACCGCTTCCTCGCTTAGTTTCTAACGCCATAGCTTCTTAGCATTCCCAGAGAGGATAGTTGCATCCACCTGGGAATCACTGGACTGGAAGAAGAGTTTACCTTATTTTTTATAAATTTAAAATTTGTTTATTTGATATCAGTATGTGAAATTTTTTTTCTGTTTTTCAATTGTAATTTCAAAATATTTATTTATAGATATATAAACTCTTTTTTTCAATTGTAATTTCAAAATATTTATTTATAACAGAAAATGAAAGTTAATTATTATGACATGTTAATAGAAATTTGAATATTTTAATTTCATTGTTCATTCAAATTTTATTTATTTATTTCGCTACAGTAATTGCCGACTTACGCCTAATTACAGCTAAATTTGCGCTATTTTTATGGTGGTAAATGAATTTTTTGGTGATGTAAAATACCAAGCTGACCAGGGGATTCGAACTCAGAATCTTATGGATGAAAATGGTCGATCATATTTGTTTATTATTTGATTTTAAATTTATTCTTGCTAAGATTTTCATGATTACTACTAATGAGTTAATTGTTTTATTTTTTAATTTAAATATTCTTTATGGTCCAACCATTATTATCGAACTCATAACCACAGTCATATGTATTTCTGAATTCCGCTTTTTAAGTACCATATGTAGGTTCTATTTTTTATTATTCGTCAAATATTATAACAGATTAGATTAAACTAAAGATAAGCATTAAAACAAATAAAATATCTGCACGTGTTCAATTAAATCGGCTGGAAAATACAAAAATTGATTAAAGAAAAGAAGAAAGATAATATAAATAGGAAGTTGAATGGCAAAGAGAAGTGTATCTAAATCCAGTATAAAGGATTAATAATGAAAGAAAACGGATAATTTCTTTCATATAAATTGAAATCTTTTTAGAGGGAGACAAATCGGATTTAAAACCCATTTAAAAAGGATTTTTATATAGATATATGAATGTAAAAACTTTATACCACTAACATTAAATAAATTTCATGAATTAACAAAAAAAAATGTATTCAAACCAAAGGTATGATAAAAATAAATACAGGTTACTTACAGTATTTAAATTTAATTATTACTTAACTTATAACTTAAAGCACTTTAAATTTTATTAAGGTGTATAAAGAGTCAAATATTTAAAAACCTTCCTTTTGTTTTCTTTTTTTCTGATCAAATCGCAATAGTTGCATTTCGCAGTCGGTCTCACATCTGCGCGCACAGATATGCTTTGAAACACCCGTCATCAGTAAGGAACTGGGTCAAATCGTATCCCACTTCCCCGTGTTTCCGGTCCAATCCTCTCGAAAGGTCGGGGGGACCAGCCTGTGGGTCCAGTTTCCGTTTGTCGACTAATCCCATTAAGGAGGAATTATCTGAACATCATTAATTGAATATAGCGATTATCTGAACATTAATTGAGGTATCAGTTTTTAAATCTGATTTAATAAGGGCTAACATCTCTGTAATTTAGAAATTAATTTAGATTCCAACATTCACATATGATTGCTTTTTTTGTCAATTATACATTCCTTAATAGTTTATATCACTTATAATGTATTAAGATGTAGCAATTAAGTTTTTTAAAAACACTAATATCGAAGTAATCACCAATCTAGGAGTTTTTATTTGGTGGCTGGAGCGGGTGCAGATGTGTCTGTTTTACTCCTGGTTTTACCGTGGCTTTCATCGTGTTTTCAAACTGTTCGTACGCAATTTTCTTATTGTATCGTCGTGTGAATGTTGAAACCTACAATAGTTTGCGTGAGTTCTGATTGAAAACAAATATGTCCATGGTTACATCGTTTTTTCGTGTTGTCTTCTGTACTAGTCCTAGAGACGTGTCTAATTGCGTTTACAAAGATACTTTCGTAAGTATCTTTTTTACTAAATTTCATGTGAGTGTTCGATGTGTGAGATGTGAGGTTTCAGTGAACGCAAAACAGTTTTTGTTTTTTTAACGTTTTGTGTAATCACGCGAATATATTTTCCAATTGTAATAATTTTTAATAATGTGTCATTCTTTATATTTGTTATTATTGTATCGGAAGTCGAATAATGCAGGAGGGTGAACCCAGGAAGAGCTTTTCTAAGTCGCCTGTTCGAGATATTAGGCAGTTGGAACCAAAAGAAGAAGAGAGGGGCCTTTTGTTGTCACTAAGTTAGAAGCAGCTAGGAACCTGGTTAAGTCTCAAAAACGGACAGCTTCTTTGGAAAGGCTGTTAAAGAGAAGACGGAGGAGGATTTCGAAGATCTGGGGCAATCACAGGAGGAAAGAACCTTTTTTTGAGATGGTGTTCATTGAACTAGGCAGCCAGGCATATCAATAAATTAATTACCGCTAATACAAACACCTTGGTTCCACCTGTAGCCAATAGTGTACTGAATAAATTGTTGAGTCTGCCACGCAATCCCTACCACATATGCTAATCAGAAAATCAGGAAAACATTCGAAAAGAGGGCTGATAAAGAAGTCACAGCAAAAGTAGTCCTCAAAAGACAGCCAAAGGAGCTTAAGTTTACCGAGCTTGTAGAAGACCATGGGGATGTTGCAGATGTTGGCGCAGCATTGGTTTTCAACATGGCGGTGAACTATGATCTAGGACTACAGAAGAAAGTTACCGCTAGATTGCTCTGGAATAGAAATTTGTTCCAAGGGAGACCCCCTTGGAGGCGGATGCGAGATCACATTTCTAACAGAGTAATACTCCAAATAAATGTTTCAAGTAATAGTAATTTGCGTTAAACATCCGTTTTGGCGAAACTTGGTCATAGCTCACCGGGCTAGTCTTGTGGTTAACTCGTCATCGCAAATAAGAAGTTGAGAATTCTAAAGTTCAAATCCTAGTAAAGGCAGTTGGTATTCAATTAACCATACATCTCAGGAACAGTGACCTGAGACTATACAAGATTAAACTTAATTTTTTACATTCATACATATCGTCCTCACTCACCCTCTGAAGTAATACCTCGCGGTGGTTCCGGAGGCAAAACAGAAAAAAAGAGAACCTTGGTCATCGGCTTGGGACCCGGGTTGTGTTGGTCTGTCAACCTGCATATCAGGCTTTGCATATTATCAGGCTTTGCTTTAGCATGTATTATGTCGCAGTAGGAGCACAAATTGTTGCTACCGCCTTAACTGCAGGATGAGAGGACTCGTTAATGGAATAACTTATAGCTAATCAGGAATAATTAATTCAGTAGCAGCGGCATAGTAGTAGTAGTAGTAAGATTGCAGCAGAGGGAAACCCCTGTTGCTAAAAAAGTTTGGAATTTCACCTCATGAAGAATGTCCTGCCGGAGAGATTTTAAAAACAAGTGATCTCGGTTTCCAGTTTTCAGACACGCTGGCAGTGATCTGTGTATACAGTCCACTCTCTTGGCGTAGAAGTGGATTTCTTCGAAGGGGACTTGGAAGGATTTTTTTTTTACAATGGATACTATGTACCGGTATTCCCCTGGCAGTTTATACTGTATGGCCAGCGGTGTGGGAAAAGAGTCGACAAATGCAATGTATGTCGGGAAGGATACCAACCTTCGCAAAGTCTAAAGCCAAAAGAGTTGATTTTCGATAGACTAGCGGTGCCTGGGCGCCCTTCTCTCCTATCTCATGGTTTGTAACCTGGAAATGGAAATTGCTGTCAGTGGTATCAGCTGGGGATGCGTACGTCAAACTCGCCCATATTATTCTGGTAGGGTACCCAGTGATGTGAGGCGAGATTATGGTGCATGGTTTCAGGTTATTATAGAGGCAGACCTGATTTCTTCCGTGTGCAGTTGTAAGGTTTTTATTCAGTTTTGTGACCTCAAAAGGAGGATGAATGAGAAGGCACTCATCATGTGAAGTAGACCGGCAAGTATACGTACTTAAAGTGAAGTGGAAAACTTATGAACTCTGTGGCACTTCTGCTGACGCTGTGTGCATGCTTTTTAATACACTGAATGTCGATTGGCCTAATATAGAAAGTCGATTATACGTTATATTTCTGTTTACGTCCTTCAATATCTAATATTGGAGTTTCACCCCCTCACTCCTCATTCCTTCAGTAACTAACAAAATCTAAAAAGGAAGGCCGATAAAAAATAAATCAATGTCAATACACAATATGGATGATTACACATAAGTTTGTCAGAAGTTTGATCTTGAAGGCAATGAAAACTAAGTAATTCAGTAACTACTTAATTCAGAAACTAATTAATCAGAATAGCTAAGTCGATAAAAAATAAACCATGAATACA
Source organism: Zanna intricata (assembly GCA_010016005.3). Lineage (NCBI taxonomy): Eukaryota > Metazoa > Arthropoda > Insecta > Hemiptera > Fulgoridae > Zanna > Zanna intricata. Next base: position 10,032 of record JAAAKQ030513198.1, read on the forward strand.
AATTCATCCTTCAAAACCAATGAATAAATTTAAGTATCACCACCCTCTTGATTAATTCACTAAAAAATCATAAAAGGAAAGCCGAAAAAAAAATTAATAACAATATATTTTCATCCTTCAATATCGATGATTACAATTAAGTTTCACCGACCTCAGATACTACTTCAGTAACGAAATAATCAGATTAGTAAAGCCGATAAAAAAAGAACAATGTTAACAAACATTCATCATAAAATATCTACAATTAAACTTAAATTTCACTGCCCAGAATATTCTAACGAATAAAAGTAACATAGACGATAAAAAATAAACAAATTACAATTCACATTAATCCTGTATCCTGTATATCACTTTTTTCTTTTTTTTTTTTTGGTCAGTGGTGAAGGAATGCCATTTACGCACGGCACCGCGGGTGTGTAGGGCTCGGACCCAGGACGCTATTCATCAAGGGCTAGCTAAGAAGCAAACAGGTTCTGCCAAGGTATTGTTAGGCATATACAACCTTCCCCATACCGATTAAACCTCCCTCACCGTTCTCCTCCTCCCCGAGACCGGACTCGCAATTAAGCATTACTCAGCCTCGGGGAGGTGCTTTGGGTTCTGAGGTTCCAGAGTCCCCGTGCATCATCATCGCCACCCACCCGAGCAAGCCCCGGAAGATGACAACTCAGCAGAGGGCTATCCATCACCCCTTCCCCCTCCGGTCTGTTTCTTCACCACACTATTGTGGGCTTTATTTGTGTCCGTCTTCTTCATTCTTCTTCCTTGGTATCACACACTCATTCGTTCATCACATTCATTCATCCTAATCTACACCGCACTTTTTTTTCCTCTCTCTTTTGGTGTATGTGTTGGTGTTCGTGTATGTATGTATTCATTTGGAATATCACAGATACCTGTAATATCACAGATTAGAGTTAAGATTCACTGCCCTTACGGAATACATAAATAACTAAGTAATTAGAATAGCAAAGCCAATAGGAATAAAACAATGATAATAAACAATCATCATATAATACCACAGATTACACTTAAAATTAACCGCCATCATATATTACTAAAATAACTAACTAATCACAATAGCAAAACCGATAATAAATAAACCAATCACAATACACATTCATCCATTGATATCTTAAATAAAAATTAAAATTCCCTGCCATCACAGGAACTAATAAGAATAGAAATGCCGATAAAAATTAAACAAAAGACAATCCTAGGATATCCTCTAAGAACCATGGCCTTCGTAATTTACGTAAGTAACTAAATTATCAGAAAAGAAAAGCTGATAAAAATAATCCAATGAATACATTCTCATCCAAAACCGAAATAAACACGCCATCTGACAGATCCAACGCAACACCACCCCTCCTTACCTAGATCTAAATATTAAGAACATTAAATCAAATATAAATAATAATAAACCAATAACAGTACACATTCATCCTTCATTATCGTTTAAACTTCCGATTCAATACTCCGATAATCACAATGCCAAAGCCGATAAAAAATAAACCAATGGCGAAAAACATTGATCATTTGAAATAGCAGATTATACTGACGTTTCACCGATTCACTGATTATTTATGTTACTAACTAATAAGAATAGCAAATTACAAAACACATACATTATTTGATATCGCAGATTACACCTAAGTTTCACCGCCCTCACAGATAACTTATGTTACTAAAAACCAGAATAGCAAAGCTGATAATAAATAAGCCAATTACAATGCACATTCATTATTTGATATCACATACACTGAAGTTTCATTTCAGTGTAATGCGATAGTTTCACCTTCCTCACAGATTAAGTAACCAGCTAATTAGAATAGCAAAGCCGATAAAAAAAAAAAAACAATGACAATACACATTCATTGTTTGATATCACAGATTAAATTAAGTTTCACCGCCCTCACAGATTACTTATGTTACTAACAAAACAGAATAGCAAAGCCCATAATAAATAAACCAACGACAGTACACATTCATCATTTGATACCGCAAAGCCGATAATAAATAAACCAACCACAGTACACATTCATCATGTGATCATTCACATTCATCATCTGCGGCATTCACCGCAGATTAAACTTAAGTTTTACTACCCTAACAGATTACATAAATAACAAACTAATCGCAATATCAAAGGCGAAAAATAATATACCAATGATACTACAAATTCATCACTTGATGTCACAAGTTACATTTAAGGTTTGCCGCCGCCCTCACAGATCACTTAAGTAACCAACTATTTAGAATAGAGAAGCCGATGAAAAAAATCACAAAAATACACATTCTTCATTTTAAGTGTAATCTGCGATTACACTTAAGTTTCACCGCCTTTGTCAGATTACTTAAATAACAAACTAATCAGAATAAAAAAAAAATTGATAAAAATAAACCATAGACAATACACATTCCTCCTTCTGTATCGGTGATTTTTCTTACGTCTCACCACCTCACAAATTATTCCATTAACTAACTAATCAGATTAGCAAAGTCGGTAAAAAAAAAAGATTATCATACTTTTAATATTGCAGATTAACCTTAAGATTAATCTTCTACAGAGATTAAGTTAAATTATCAGAATAGCAAAGCCGATAAGAAATAAACCAGTGACAAAACTCATTGATTTTTTTAATATCGAAGAATACACTTAAGATTCATCGCCCTCAAAGATTATTTAAGTAACAAACTAATCATAATAGCAAAGCCGATAAAAATAAACCAATACACATTCATCCTAGGATATCCCAGATTTCCGGCCTCATAGCTCGAGTGGTAGCGTCTCGGCCTTTCATCTGGAGGTCCCGGGTTCGAATCACGGTCAGGCATGTCACTTTTCAAACACGCTACTATTCATTCATGTCATCCTCTGAAGATATACCTAACGGTGGTTCCGGAGGTTAAAAAAAAAAAAGAAGATAAAAGAAAGGATATCCCAGATTACTCTTAAGATTCTCCGCCCTCATGGTTTACTTAAGTAACTAACTAATCAGAATAGTAAAGCCGATTACCAGTAAACCAATGACAATAAATTGTGACCCCGAAGCAAAAGAAACCCCATTGACGACTTAAGTAACTAACTAATCTGAATTGCAATGTTTACAAAAAATAAACCAATGATAGCTTACATTCATCCTTTAATATCACAAATTTCACTTAAGATTTATCGTTCTCACAGATTACTTACGTTACTAAGTTATCGGAATTACAAAGCCGATAATAAATAAACCAATGACAATACACGTTCATCATTTGATATCACAGATTACACTGAAGTTTCACCTCCCTCACGGATTACTTCAGTAACCAATGAATTACAATAGCAAAACCAATAAAAAATAAATCGGTGACAATTCACATTCTTCAGCAAAAACGATAAAAAATAAACGAAAGACAATATCATACATTCCTCCTTCAATATCGATGATTACACTTACGTTTCACCGCCTTGGGATAACCCAGTTTATTGTTAACATTCTCTGGCCTCACAGATTACTTATTCTTAAGATTCTCTGGCCTCACAGATTACTTACATAACTAATTAACCACAATAGCAAAGCCGATATTAACCAATGACAATACATATTCATCATTTAATATCGCAGATTACAGTTAAGTTTCACCGCCATCAGAGTTTACAAAGTATGTTACAAAGTAATCAGATAGCAAAGCCGATAATAAACCAAAGACAATGCACATTCAACACTTGCTATAGCGGGTAATTCTTAGGTTTCACCGTTCTCACAGATTACTTAAATAACAAACTACTTAGAACATCAAAGTCGATAAAAAACAGTGACAATACACAACATCACTTGATATCACAGGTTTAGGATATCACTTAGAGTTTAATTTTTGGATTTAAAAACTGATGAACTCATTAGAATACTTTGAAAAGAACGTTAATTCTATAAAATAAATAAGTTTAGAACATTCTTTCTGAATCAGCACATCACAGAAGTAAAAAAGGATAAAAAACTTTTAATTATTTAGACCAGTATCAATTTTATATAATTTCTACAACTAAAATTCATGCATATTATTAGCAGATTATAATAATTCAACATACGCGCTTAAAAAATTTACCGTAAGGCAGCAACAGTAAGACTAACTATTAATAGATAAGAGTAGTTGTGTTCATTTTTCAATGCGCATGCCACTCCTTTAGATCAGGCTAGTAGGACGGGTTGAGTAGTCTCTCGGAGGAGGGAAGTGTTGGCTCACCACAAGGGGGGAGTCGCCACGCCCTAACGATCCCAGGAGGACCCCGAAGGGAAGGTCCACTGCAGGACCCCAAGCAGAAAGGGCAAATGATTAGGTTTAATCTGCTGCCACGATTCCCAGGGCTGGCCGATGATATGCCGAAAGGTGATTCCAGTCGCCCCTGGGAAACGGTGAGGGAGGTATAGTCGGTAGGGAGTAGGGGCAACTCTGTTCATGGATACCACGGTTCCATGTTTCGTAACCTACTTAGCTTTATGCTAGGCCAAGGTGGCAGCGTCCTGGTTTCGAGCCTGACAAACCCCACGAAGACCCCGTGGGGCGTTCGTAAATGCATTCCTCGTTCTTCATAGAAAAAAAAGAATAGTTGTGTTGCTCCAGCTCTATGTTCACATGGTGTCGTTCCATATCACAAAGTTGGTCTTAGATGTCACTCCGGAGGAGATCTCGATGGCATTAATGAGGGAGGCGGGCACCGAGAGGTGGTTGCCGGGGTGCCCGATCATGAGGCCTGCGTATAAATAGAAAATGAAGGCGACGTCGTACTCCCCCGATGGGATGTCATGCTGTTGACTGATATAAGAAGGACACAGGTTTGGTGCCTGTAACTGAAGTGAGGAAGGAGGACGTTAAATGCTATAGGTTTTGGGACACCGGGCCCAAGGATGTGGAGTGTCGTGGGTCTAACCGATCTGGCCTGTTAGAACTATGGAGGCAAAGGCCACAAAGTTGGTGAATGTAAGCCAAGTAAATGTCTGGATTATGGAAAATATGGACACCGGTCCGAAGTCGGGATTGCGGTAATTCTATTAGCGTTCAACTGAACGCTAATAGAATTACGACATCCAAGGCTGCAAGGAATAAAGTTGTGGACTTCCTATTGCAAGCGGATCCGAACAGAACATTAGTGGTTTCTGGTGGATGGCTGGTGGACTTAGAGGGAGATGCAGCCATTAGGGGTGTGTCGGAGTAGGTCCGCTGTCACAGAGTTGTCACAGGGAGCTGGTCTTGTGGCCAGAGATCTTGACGGATTGTGCTGGTGAGCTGCTACGACTCTCCTAACTTGTAGTAGGTAGTGGTAGGGTATGTTCTGGCAGATCTGGAGAACTTTGTTCGGAGTTCCAGAAGGCCAGTCATTCTGGCGGGTGATTTCCACAGACAGTATCGAGCTTGGTGTGATGAGATCCACAGCATAGAGTTCCCGGGGAATTCGTCGGTTGTTGCCTACGTTGACGACTTAGACCTGTTGGTGGCCAGCCACGCGGAAGCCGATGTGGAGGCAGTGGCAATTGAAGTTGTAAAAAGGATCAGCGGCTGACTTCGGGAGAAAGGCATGGTCCTGGCGCCTCGCAATATGACGATGTTGGTGGTTGGTTGTAGACGTATTTGAGATATCAGCATATCTGTAGAAAGTGTCAGATTATGCACAACGAAGAATTTGAAATACTGGGGCTATGGGTTGACCAATTTGGCCTATATAATAAACACATAAGGAGCTCTCTCTATGTTCATGTACTTTACTCTTACTTAAAATGATCTGGGCTCAAGTGTAGCCTCGATTTATTCAAGTTGTAATATAAGTGCGTAGGCAGGTAGAAAACAAAATTTAATAATTCATAAATTTAACAGCATTCTAATGAATTACTCATCAAAAACAATGGCGAAATACAAAGTATATTTCAAATAATGACGTCATGAACACTATTCAGGATAAAGCTATATGAACGCAAATTATCAGTTCGGCGATTAAAAAAAATAATTAAAGGGGAAAAAAGAGTAAATGGAAATGAAAATAAGTTGTTCATAGGTACCAAAAATAATCATCAGAAACTAATTAATCTTTATGAACGTCGTTTGAAAAATAATTACTATATTCAAATTGTTTTTCTCGTGCACAGTTATTGCACGAGAAATACAATTACAAGCCCTATTGTAGTTAACACTACAAATAAAATGTTATTCCTATTTCTATATTAAAAAAAAAAAATTAAACAGTTTTTTATTGTATTTGTTTTTTTGGGATTAAAAGAACAAAAACAAATTTTTAATCAAATGCTTTCTACTTTCAATTTTGTTTATCATTCTATTGTTAAAATGTGTATATTACGAGTATTTAAATAAATAAATTATTTTTGTAGTTTATTTTACATTAAGATATTATCTAAAAGCAACCATAATTTAGAACTAAAACTCAAATTTTATCCATTTCCTTTGTTGTTCTTGATAACAAAACTGTAAGCTCCTAATAATTCTATTTTGAATTTTCACTTTAAACTTAGTTTTACGTAAAAATAAAAAAATAATCTTAATAAAAAACCTCTCAAAATCAAATTATGATGCGTCATTGGATCAAAGACTAATAAATAATTCAATCACCTGTAATAATTACTAAGAACGTAATATTTATTAATAAAATATAAAATAAATTTATTAATAAAATAAAAAATATGTACTGACATTATCAGGCTATTTTAATAGCGATCTTTTTCTATGTTTTTTCATCAGATGAATGATTATACGCTTAAAATAAAAAAGTAATTACTTAAATAAATAACATAATTGTTGTTAGCTAAGTAAGTTTTAATAGTTTTATTAGACGTAATTGCTTGATAATGGATAAAAGAAAAAAGAGACTGTAAGTAGTAGATCTAGTAAGGGGTTATTTATCGCTCAATCTGGTCGCATCAATAGCTTTTGTGAACAAATGGCCCAGTGAGTTACATTTTAGCTGCAGTTTTTAACTGTAATTCTTCCAAGATAAGGAATCCAACCACTGACAAGTACAATAATTTTTAAAACTACCGGAATAATATATTTTTGCAAAAAAATCTTTATTACCTTTTTTTATGATGTAAAAAATAATTTTATAGATGTTCTTTGATTAAATATATCGAGTATTTTATGGTCCAATTAAATGACTAGAAATTTGTCAAAAGAATTTATTATGTTTCTAATCCTGAATCCATGAAAGGCAGCTTATTTTTATGTTTTTTTGGTATTTTTACGAAATGCATTACAATAAGCATTATGATTAGAATTTCTAATCATAATTTCTAATCACAATACCTCAATAGAAAAGTAACAGTACCACGATAATACAACTTTTTTTTTTTCTGAAATTTCGAAGTTTTACAGAGATATAATCTTTGAGTGTAATAAAAATATACTGAAATTATTTTACTAAATAATATTTATATATTTACAGAAATTTTATTCAAATTGACTATTTATTTAATTGACAGCTGAAAAAAAGGCACATATGTCAAACCCGCTCCGGCAGCATGAATACTCAATAATAATATGATTGTAAGTCTATTACGACTACAAATTGGCATTGTGGTTTAAATTTACTGGCTTTGTCAACTACATAAAGCACCATAGATTTTATTGCAGAAAAATGTGCCAAGTGTGCTTAGTTTCTTTGTTTATTTTTGTTAGAAGTTTGTTTTATTTATTTTCACTTAGTAAGTAAGAATAAATTGAAAAAATATTTATTGAAAGAACAAGAAAGAATTAAATGCCTTCATTTAAAAACATTTTAAATGAAGTCATGGAGAAGGCAGGAAAATTTGAAATAGACAGACAAAAAGCAAATGAAGACAATAAATGGGCAAATAAGCAAATGGGAACAGAAGTTCAATCAGAAAAAAAATATTTCAAGGAAAAAGGATAGATATCCTTCATCTAAAAAGAAAATGTTTTAAAGATTTATAAACGACCTGCGCTGCGGTCGACATTTAGCATCAGAGTAAGATACATACCTCAGCAGCAAACGCCCTCGCCGTAGGCTTAGGCCGACCTACAAATAGCCCTAAAACTATATAACCGCAGCGCAAAAGCGCGAAACGTCGCGCCTACTCTAAATCAATTTAACTACCCATGTGACTTTGAATGCCATACACGCAACGATCAAATCGATTGGAGATCAAATTCCCACTGAAAACGCTGCTCGCAGCAACAAAATTTTGACCTACAACAACATTACACATGCAACATGCATTCACAAAGGGTCAGAACGGAGGCTAATAACTCCCAAAGAACCACGTTCACGTGACATTCTCTTCTCGCCACATCATTGTCCACATCAGAAACAACATCACCAAGGTCGCCCGCACAAACGAACCGACCCCGGCGATGCCAAGCCTGATATTCCTACCGACGCTCCAGTAAAGTAGCGCAAACCTAAAAGGCAGTCACTACCCCGCCAGAGTTATGCCATAATGCAAACTCAGTATTAAGAAAATAACCGTGGCTCGTCGCCAAAGTCGCCTATGTCCAGCCACATAACTGAACAAGCCGGAATCCTTCCCACCCAGGCTGCTACCTTCTACACTCCTTCCGCAATCCTGGAAGACGCATTGGTCCGCAGGAAACTAGAAACAACCTGCCACTCAGCCCGGGTCTTCCAATTGACCCTTAAATGAAGGCCCGAGTGCAATCTCTCAAGTTCCCTAACCACTCTGTCAAGACCGGAACCCTACATCTACGTTGTGTGAAATTTGTATGTTCCTGAAAAATAATAGAACAGTTATCGTGAGGGAGATTAAATACAACGTTGATTTTTTTAAAAGCCATTTTTTCTATGTCTTGAATAAGATTTAAGTAGTCGTGTAAGTGTTAAGATCCCGTGACTGAGTATGTATTTTTTTAAGTTCTCCATATTATGATTAGAGAATTTTTCAAATTTTTATTTGTTTGATTATTAATATTCAATAATAAATTAACATTCATTTAATACTTTTATTATATTATATTTTGAAATAAAACATATTTTATTATCTTCATAGTGGTAAAGTAACTGGAATTATAGTGATACTTTTGAAAAGTGAAAACTCTTAAATGTTAAGTAAAGATGTTTTTATAATCTACTTAAAACGCAACCTATGTTTATATTTTATTTATTCATTTGCGTATTATTGAATTTGGTAGATAATAGTATTTCTAAATGAAATATTTTTTATTTTTTTTAATCACATTTAGGACTAAAATGTTTACAAATTTAGGGTAAAAATCTTTATCCTAACTTAAAAAGATTTTATCCGATTTACTTTATAGGATTATATAATTTGATATACATTTTTAAGATAATTTACTTCTGTTTGTCATGATAAATTTAACTCAATTTCGGATGGAATAAAAAATTATTGTCTGCTAAAACTAAGAGTTTTTCATAATTTATTGGAAATATATACAGGGTGTATCAAAACTGCACGGCAATCTCTCGAAAACGGATTCTATATCTAAAAATAAGAAAAAAGTTTCCAATAAA
>JAAAKQ030513209.1:4067-15035 GCA_010016005.3 Zanna intricata
CATACATACATTTATATTCATCTGTTTATTACTCAACTAACATATTAATAAACATGTAATATACTATTAAGGAACTTCTTATAATTTATGGATTTCTCATATAAATTTTTAGTCATAATTAAATGTTTATTATGTATACGCACAATCCCATCTGAAATTTATTATCTCTTGGGGCTTCTTCAAAAAATAAGAACAAGTTTTCATGATACAAAAGTGGGCTTTAAGATTTTTATTATTATTATGAAAGAATGTGATATATTTTAATGTAATACATCACACACACACAAATATACAGTAGCATGCAAATTAATCTGAATATTTTTTAATAAAAAGTGACTTTATTTAGAAAAAACAATCATGACTGTACAATTTGTGATTATCCAGTAATTAACAAGCCTTTAAGAATGAAGTGAACGCATTTTATTCTTTATCATTTCACATACACAATTTGATATTTCAACATGAGCACTAAACATTTTTTTTATCTCCTCACCATGAAACTATAATTTTTGCCACTGGACATAAAAATGCGACTCGACAGAAAATATAACATTTTTCCCAGTCTTTCTTGATCCAGTTATCACGAGTTTTGGTCCATAAGAGCCTTTTCTTGCACATTGTTGGTGTTAAAAGATGCTTTTCGGTTGGCCGACAAGCTTTCCATTCAACTGCAAGAAGTTGAGTCTAACAGTTATTATTTTAAATCTGTTCTACTGGCTGCTAATTCTTAATTTAAGTTCAAAGCAAATAATTTTGGATCAAGTTTACTTTTTCACACAAATAACTGATCCTTTGTTGGAATAGGTTTTCTTTTACAACTGCATTTGCTTTGTCTTTAGAGGTGAAAAGGAACCAGTTTTTTAAATTGTTTTAAAACGGCATTCACTGTCACTAATGAGTGTGAATGTCATTTTGAGTACCATCACAATCAAAAGCTATTTGTTGTTCTGTCATACTGGTGTGCTCAGAAAGAGAAACAATTTTCAAACACTTTCTTGGAATTATGTTCACTATTAATGTTGTATACATCCATATTTCTATATCCATCATCACAATTGTATACTCAAGACATACAGAGCAAAAATATGATTTAGTAATAAAAAATCAAAGACTCTTTCACTAAACACAAATTGTAATGTGGAAATTGCAAAGAAAAATAACCTGACATTACACACACAACATAGAAATAAATAAAAAACTCCTGTGTTTGGATTAATTTGCATGCTACTGCATAAACATACATTAATAAAGATAAGATTTATGATGATTTTGTTATAAAAAATAATTTTAACAAAGCTTTTTCGTAATTTTCAGCATTTTCAAAATCATCTCAACCCTATATACTATGGATATTGTAGGTATATTAATTTTTGGTGTAGATATTAATTATAGATATATTTTATTTTTCTTTAAACTAAATTTTAATATATCCTGACCTATAAAATCTACTTTTTTGAAATATAATATCACAGTATAAAATTAAGGATATCTGAAATCATTTACATAAGATAAAGTTACTATTTATACATTCAAGGCAGAATACAAAAAAAAAGGAAAACAAAAAATAAAAAATAACCATAATAAAATACAATGAGTTTCAAGTTTAAATGCAGTATCTTCTTGGCTTATCGCACTGAATATGTAAAATAAAACCTACGTGGCAAAACACTTTGTAATAGTAAAAATAAAAGGAATAAACAGCAACTGTAAGGTACCATTAAAATAAGTTGTAATCAGATAAAGTAACCAAATTCTTTGGTTAAAGTCAAATAGATAAAAGGCTAATTTTAAATTTACAAGAAGCAACTCCTTTCTCTTGCAGACAACAAATGTATGCACTGCCATTACTCCAAATGTTTGTTTTCAGGTATACATACATACATATGTGTATCACTTTGTCTCACAATTGATTCCAGAAAGGCATTACCTTGATCCTCAAGAAAAATACAGATGCTTCTGTTATAATTTGATCTTTTTAAACAATGTCTTTAAGTATTTTCAGCATCAAAGGAGCAAAATTTCAGGTAACTGTTTTGAAAAAAAAAATTGATCATATTTCTCAATATTGTTTTTAAAAGTTGAATGATCATTAAATATCTATAAACCTTTATTGTCCATTTGTTGAATGATTTAACTAATAAAAGAAGACTTTTAACTACTCATTAAAATTTATGACAGCATTTTGCTACCTTTTCACTACAAAGAGAAACTAGAGCAATGAACTCAGTAGAACTTTATCCTTTTGTTCAAGGAATCAAAAAACTAACATTTCTTGTTGTTGAAGGATGTGATATTTACTCTGCCATCTTAAACATGCAGCCATAAACATAACATCACTGAAACAATGGTTGGTGAATCCTACAAATTATTTTTCACAGCAGTGACAACGCCATCCCTATGAAAAAAATTTCTGGCATTTTAATTGACTTTGTACACTTCTTTTTAAATACAACTTTTCTAAATATAATTTATAAAATAGAAATCAGGATTTTGAGAAAGTAGTAACAAATAAGTAATCAAATAACACTGAATAGATGAATTTAATGGCCGAATATAAAGATTTCAATATTTGTAATATTTGGTTAACATAAACCAAAGGAAGAATAAAACAAAATGATTATTACTTTAAACGCTAAATATACAACTAAATTTATATTTTCCTTACTTCAATTGCCTTATTAATTGCTGCACAAAGTCCAAAGTATCCAGAATATTTATTTCCTTCATGTGTTATTTCCCACCTGGAATCAGCTACCCAAAAGCAAAAGTTTAGTGTGTCAACTACAAATATCCAGTTTATTGCTTTTTCTTCAGGCATTCCTGTAGGATGAACATCACATTTAAGGAAACCAGATATTGATATTGAACCGTTTTTAAGTTCATCATATACCTGAGAACAGAAATTTAAATTATAAAACAATTTGGTTTTTGTTTCTGTAAATTGAACAAATATAATTAAATATTAATGAGGAAGATATTAAGTGAAAAAATTAAAAAAAAAAAACTACAAATAAGCAGGAAAATATTACACATGTAAAATATGCTAATGTAGTTTGTATTATATTTATAATTTTTACTTTTTGTATAGAAATAATCCAAATCAAATTATGACAACTTTTTTTCAATTATTTCTTTACGTCAGTTAAAGCACAGTTGCTCTTTTCATCACAAACTAAAAAAAGCTTATACAATATGACTTCTTGGAGTGGAAGTGCCATAAACCAGAAATTAATTCTGTGGACTTCTCATAACTGTCTTATTTTTTGCAGATAAGTGGCATGCATTCTGCATGTAAAATAATATCACTCTCCATTGAATCACTGAAGTACTTAAAATGAATTTTTAATGAATTCAATGCATAAGTTTATCATAGAATAATCTATTACATCAATTAGTTATTTTGCAAATGTCATCAAATTTTTTGTACAGTGTAAAATATAATTAATATCTTTAACTCTGTTAAATCTCTGAACCTATTAAAGTTGTTCAGTATGAATGAAAATGTAGATAAAAAATCATAAGTTTTGTCAAAACATAAATAGAATTTGGTGTACTTTAAAGTAATTTGTATGACAGACTATTTAACAATATTTTATCATCAAATCTTTGATTTTATATCTGTAGAACGTTATTTTTAAACAAATATTTTTTTATTTTATACACTTAACTAATCTGCAGAATAAATAATCTATAGCTGAAACAATATTTGTAATTTATCTACGTATTATGAACAGTAATTGCGATAAGTACAGTAAATTATTTGTTACCTGGAAATTACTCGTCACAAATTATTTCACTTAGTAAGAGCAACTGAACCTTGTTCAGTTGGAATTTGATGAATGGTAGGGTGAATTTGCATTACAATATAAAAAATATGGTGTGGATACTACATGACTTCCTTGTACACCTATTAAAGAAGAAGTAGCTAGAGTTTTTGACTATGCAGGAAAGGTTTCTTCTCTGTTCTGCTTGTGTTTGATTCTCGAGTATCAATACCAATTATTAGGGTACAACATCTCCGTAAAATTGGCATAACATCGCCAAATACTTATAAAACAATATCTATGATTTGCCTTAGATCTTTGCTGGATATTGTTCTCAGACATATTGACCATTAATTTTATTTAGTTAATTTTAAATAATGTAAATAATTTAAAGTTTTTATAAATTTTGGGCTAAATACTTATGCAGTTCCGTTCAATGGGATTGCATGCTTTCAATTAAATTCAAAATTTAACCTGACTTAACCATTTTTTTTTTGGGATTCAAATTATTGGTCCCTAAAAGGGATGCAGTTTAGTGCAAACAAACTCTAGCTACTTCTTCTTTAATAGGCGTACAAGGAAGTCATGTAGTATCCACACCATATTTTTTATATTGTAATGCAAATTCACCCTACCATTCATCAAATTCCAACTGAACAAGGTTCAGTTGCTCTTACTAAGTGAAATAATTTGTGACGAGTAATTTCCAGGTAACAAATAATTTACTGTACTTATCGCAATTACTGTTCATAATACGTAGATAAATTACAAATATTGTTTCAGCTATAGATTATTTATTCTGCAGATTAGTTAAGTGTGTAAAATAAAAAATTATTTGTTTAAAAATAACGTTCTACAAATATAAAATCAAAGATTTGATGATAAAATACTGTTAAATATTTACTTATCAAGTAGGATTAGCACAATCCTACTTGATAAGGAGGCTGCGCACAGGTTTATTTCTCATTGGTAGGGTTGCCTGGGGCTTAAAGGTATTTTAGTACTAATATTTTAGTCGGCCTCCGTGGCGCGAGAGGTAGCATCTCAACCTTTCATCTGGAGGTCCTGGGTTCGAATCCCGTTCAGACAAGGCATTTTTTACACACGCTACAATTCATTCATCTCATCATCTGAAGATATACCTTAACGGTGGTTCTAGAGGTTAAAAAAAAAGTACTAACATCTTAACCAATCTACAGGGAGGGAGGTCAACGCTGAAATAAACATCCTCACTTCAATATTTCAATATTTAATGTTTTTCTTACATATATACATTTAAAAAAAAAATTAAAAGTACAAAACATTTTATTTCATTAATAACTTCTGATATTTTTTTATTTTATTTTATATTATTATTAAATTGTTATTTAATGTAAAATGCTTTTTGCAATCAGAGAATAATAATTATTAATAAAGCAATAAATTTTAATTTAAAAGAAAGTAAAAAAAAGGAGGAGATGAAGGGTTCCAAAGGATGTGCATAGATCCCCTTGTAAGATAAAATATTTCATTAATTAAAATGTTATTTGCTTATAACTCTGAAACCAATGAAAATAAGTACCACTAACGATATATCGTTGAAAAACTCTTAGTAAGGGCTTATATTATTGCAGTTAAGAAAAAGTCCAAATTTTTTGAATTTTGGGCTTTTTTGGACTCTTTTGGTCCAGTCGATTGCAATCAAACGGGGAGGTCTCAACTAGTTGTTACAAGAGTCCTAAATCCAAAATTTCAACATCCAACGGCTAATCGTTTTTCAGTTATGCGAGATACAAACGTCACGCCAAAACTAGTCAAAATAGATATTTTCGTTTAAATTAGAAAACGGAAATATTTCGCGATCACAAACAATACTTCCTTTACTTTGTACAAGGAATTAAAAATCTTATTTAATAGTAAAAGTTATTTTTTTAGAAATAATATTAAAATAAAAAATTGGAAATAACTGGAGGTAATTCGATAAAATTTCATTGATAAGCATAACAAAATGTGACTATATTTTAAAAATTGACAAATTAATGCTACTTCCGTTCAAGAATCAGTTGCTGGGCTAATACAAAATGACATGTAATAATAATTTCCATGTATTTTTAAAGCAAACGGTTAAATATTTTAATTAAAGAAAATTAAAATAAATGTTTAATGTTTCTACACAAAAATAAACTTTTTGTTTATTAATAAATAAGAACTGATGAGGGAAAAGTTGTAGTTAAATAAATATGCGTGTTCATAATTTATTATACCGTACAGTATATACAAACTGTAATGTACATCTTATCAGGCTGGTGGTGAATTACACTATAGTACTTAACATTTGGAACGAAAATCCGGGAATTCATATCATTGACCAGTTCTGAATCACAAAGCGTGGCTTCCTTAATAATAATTAAACTAAAAAAAAAAATATTTTATTGGTTCCTGTTCAATAATTATTGCACAGCAATATGATTTACCTTCAGTGACAAAGATTCAACTCCTTCTTCTTCAATGGAAACAGATTTTGATAATTTTGAAATATATTCTCCGGTTTCTATCGGTGTTAACATTTTCTCAGTGCCTTTGTTCTGCGAAATCTCGCTCACAAGCAACTGACCACTCAAACAGCAAGCGGCGTACTAACAAATTGTTGAAGCGATTCTCAAAAAAAACAACGCACGGTGCTTATGAGGTTGTGGAGGGGATGAGGTTATGGGAGAAAATAAAACAGGGGCGAAGTGGGAGTTACGAACTATTCATTGATTCAAATAGTTTATGAATTAAATAGTGACAAATTTGAAAAAAAAAAAAAAAAATGGATCTGAGATTCAAAAAGATATGAATATTTTTACATACATTATTCAATTTTCAATGCTGAACGGCTTTGTTGATTTTGAATCGCATTTTACATTGTTCACATAAATATAAATTTTATTTTTAATGTCTATCATCAATATGGATGCTATTTAGGAAAATTCTAACTACAGCTATTAGCTTGTAAAATCCATGCAGTGACGCTTAAAATACTACCACAGAATTCATTATAATTCCCCGATTTCTAAGTTTGAAGTGTTCCCTAAATGTAAAATCTGCTCGTTCATTTGTATTTTCGGTTAATAATCTAAAACCGGGAATAACTTGAATTTTTCAAATTGATTAAATAATTTTCCATTTTAGATCAATGTGTTATATAAAATCATAATGTATATTACATTTTATAAATATGCGCGTGTATACATGTGTACGAAATAAATTTAATTATCAAAATTAAAAATAAAGACTGTTTTACGATTGCATATGCGAAATTTCATTCAGTTTGAGTTAGAGATAATTTTTTCTACATCTTTATATTTTTTCCTGAATTAACTATGTCTACATAATTCGATAAGATCGAATATCAACGTTAGAGTCATGAATGCTATCTAGATACCAGTGATCTAAACAATGATTTAAATTATGATTTGGGTTTAGTGATATGAATGTTTAGTATCTGAATTTTAAGTTCTGATTATAAATTTACGTGTGGTTCACATAAATGTGCTGTGATTTATCGTAGAATTTAGTTTACGTTAACACAAAAGAATACTTTATGTTATTTTTTGATCCTTCAGTGTGTAACGGACTTTATAACCTATATACTTCCCTTTGATATCGAAGTGCAGTTGTTTATAAGGTATGTAACCGCAAACGCAGTTTAAAAAAAAGTCGTGAGCTACCTAACAGCATTTTTGAGAAATAGTGTAAATTAAACAAATAATTTACACTGACTGTTAGTGTTCGAAAAAAAGCAGACGGTTTTCTATTAAAACTAAAAACATGAGACTTTTTTTAATGTTGTTTTGTCTTGTTCTTATAAATATACATTTTTTCATATAATTCTATAATGCAATATATTCATAAATAAAATCGAAATTTTTGAACTTCATCCTGAGATCTGTAGACTATGTATAAAAAACCCAGTAATTTTGATTATAGAATTTTTAAATAACAACCAAATTATTTAAATCATTCATGGAGAAATAATCGTTTCCATTAGAGTAATGAAAACGAAGGCCTCTGCAAATAAATTTACATAATTTAGTATTAAAAAATGAATAAATATTAATTTTAAATTGTCAGTATTTTTAATCATTACAAGTTTTATAAGTTCATTCAGTGGGATAATATCTGTTATTTTTAATGTTGTGTTCCCTTGAGGCCTCTCTTTTTCTGTTTAGCCTCCAGAAACACCATAAGGTATTAACTTGAGAGTTTGAATGAGGATGATATGTATGAATGTAAATGTAAATTATTGTAAATCCTTTTTGTGTTATGCATTTCTTAGTAAGAAAAATAAAAATGGTTAATAATTCACAAAAAATTACTACATATCAAACATTTCAGCAATTTCTAAAAAGAAACATTTATTGTTAAGTCTTGTACAGCCACAGGTCGACTGTTCCTAAGCTCTGTGGTTAATTGAAACCCAACCACTAAAGAACAGTGGTATCACAATCTAGTATTCAAATCCATATAAAAGTAGCTGGCTTTACTAGAATTTGAACCTTGGAATTCTTGACTTCGAAATCAGCTGATTTTCAATAACAAGTTAACCAGTAGACCAGCCAGGTGGGCTTTTCTTTGAGGCTTGCCTTTTTAAACTTAGTTTAATTTAGAAACATGTGCATAAGAATTAATAACAAGAAGTAGGGTAAATTTTCCAATTAAGCATAACCTTTAACATCAAACATTTGCCAGTGCATAACTTCTTATGTACTTTAAAAATATTGTATTATTATTGTTGATATTCATTGGCTTTAAAAGGCATTTTTTATTTTGACTGTAAAATGATAATATTTGTTTGTATTTAAATCAGTTTCATCAATTTAGAAAAAATCCTTAATGAAAGATGACTGAGAAAATAAATGTTTATTCTTAGAAATTGCTGAACTGTTTGATATGTAGTATTTTTTTGTGAATTATCAACCGATTTTTATTCTCCTTAAGAAATGCATAATGCTAAAAAAGAATTTACAATAATTGTAGCAATAAAATTGTTCTAACAAATAAACAAAACTTGAGAAGAGTAAAAAAAAACAAATATAAAATATCTATTAATAATATAAAACCTACCTTAATAAATATTAATTACAATGAATCTACCCTTTTGTGTTCTTTGCAAACAATTTGTAAACTTTAATGAATGATTTTTTATTGCATTGCTGTAGTATATTAAATGTATTTACTTTAAGATTACCTCTTTTTTTTTATGTATGTATTAGACTAATGTAATGTATACTCAGAAACCACAATCACATTATTTTAAAAATACTCAAATTTAAATATATCTTTAAATGAAAAATAAAATTCTGAATCTTATGTATTTGACAATTAACATTTTTTTATAAATTTTATATTAGAAATATTTTTTGGTGCTACTGAACAGTTGTTTATCTTCAGTACATTTGCCTAAAGTAAATTTCAGGCTATTCATCATAAGCAAACCTTAAATTTAATGTGTTTTTTATTGTTATGTTTGTACTGTTGCTTGTGTGGGCAGAAGGCATTGATATCCTTGACATATTTCCTTGAATAAGTCATTGTCCTTATGGTGTTGTTGCCACAAGTATGAATAGAAGCTACTTGCACATATTGCATTCATACCTGCTGTGCTGTTTTACTGATTATATATCACTTTGATTCAACAAGTTTAGTGTGTGCATCTGTCTTGAGTATTTTAGCAAATTCAATATTATATTTAATTTTAATAAAAACTACATTGAAATTATGTAATTAATGGAGGTTTGTAAAAAAAGATAATGGCTGATTATGCAAGAATGGCATTATAAATAAATAAAATTAGTAATTGAAACAAAGCAAATATCAAAGGGGAAAGAAATGAAATATTAATTACTAGTATATTTCCAATATTAACAAAAAAAAACTGTTTGGAACTTAAAAGAAAAATTTTAAGAATGAGTTTTTCTACTGGATAATTTTGGTATAGTAGTTGGTAGTATAAATAAAATTTTCAGAATTCTGTACATAATGCTTGAAAAACAGGAAAACTGCTAAAAGTTATGATTTATGCAATTATATAGTTAAATGTATTTCTTGCAACCTTTATATAAATTTGAATACTGGATGCCGGTTTTCTTTGGCGGTTGGGTTTCTATTAACCACACATCACAGGAATAGTTGACCTAAGACTGTACAAGACTACACTTTATTTACATTCATACATTTTATCCTCATTCATCCTGTGAAGTAATACCTTAACAATGGTTCTGGAGGATAAACAGAAAAAGAAAGTTCTTGTAATTGAATAAAATTTCAAATCAGATTAAAGGAATGAAAATATCTTCTTGAAACTACTCCTGAAAAAGGTTAGTGCTGGTATTATTGACCAAAAAGATTTCTTACCCCTTGACTTAAAGCAAAAATATCTATAAAACATCTTTTGTAAATAAAAAATAAAAACTTAACATTTATTTATTTTTAAATAAAATCTATTTATGAAAATCCCAAGAACACAAGTTTTTTACTTACATGCCTTTGAAAATTGTGGAGTCTTTTTATTCATCCATGTATAATGGTACTAGTTTGTCAGAAATATTTCTTACAAAATATATATGTATATTAATATAGAAATATTTCTATATTATATTATAGTTTGTTGCTTTCTTTCAGCTCTAACTATGGCTGAAGATTTTGACAATGATTGTGTACCTGTAAAAGATTGTGTTCAAAGCCCTTCACGTTTTCGTCATAGGTGTGTTACAGAAGGAAGTGTAGCAGGTAATATTCTCTATAGTAAATATATTAACTTTGCTAGTCTATGGTGGTGATTTACTCATAATTTGATTATACGCATATATAAAAATGGCTGTACCACTTTTGATAAGGCTAATACAGAAATTTGAATTTTGTTAAATATAATTTTTCCTTATTTTGTGTCTAACCTTGATTTCTGCAGTATAATTATAGGTAGGCTATGGTTTGGTAGCTGAGTATTTTTCATGACAGCTTATCAATTTTGATTCTAATGATTTTCCCTTAAGGGAATTTGTAAGTGCTGGACAGAGACTTGTGTATTTGAATAGAACTGCTATAAAGCCATCACGATATTGTTCTTTTTAATTTTTTTTTTTTTTTTTTTTTTTTTTTTTTTTTTTTCTCTCCCCCTGTGCTCTGTGCGGGCTCTCCTGTTTTTTTGTTTTTCGTCTCCGGTGTTGCATTCCGGGCTCCC
>JAAAKQ030513220.1:0-19530 GCA_010016005.3 Zanna intricata
CGTTTGCTGCTGAGGTATCTTACTCTGATGGTAAATGTCGACCGCGGTATTTGCATCGGGGGCATCCCGACCGAGGCCTGGCTGATGAGTGAGATATGTAATCAGTACGAAGGTCAATAAGACGACTCCCGGTAAAGCCCCTCAGGGCTAGGTACGGGTAGGGTGGTATGGCGGCCGGAATCGTCACTTGGTGGGTGTCTTTTCCTACGGAGATTGGGATGAATATCTATTTGAAAAGCGGTGTGCGTATAAACACAGTAAATTTCTCTCTTAAAGGTTCCGAAATAATTACATCAAATTTTTGTATACGGTCTGCAATTTTAATTAAGCCATGAAATTCCATACCGGATTCATAAAATAATTAATATATGTAGTTTCTGTTTCTGTCTCTTACAAAGAAGCTGGATATATCGAACGTTAATAACACTTTATACGTTCAGCTTTTAGATTCAAAATATACGTATGGTCAGATTAATACTGCTATTACATCTATGCTTCTTATTCAGTCCATTTGTCGATAACCTTTTACAGGTATTAAAATATTCATTCCAGCACGGTTGTATCCTGCCATGAATTTTGTTTTTCCCCTAACTCCAGTTATACACTCTAATGTAGGGGCAACCACAGCATAATAGAATTTTAATCGCCCGTCTTTATTTATTACGTAACGACTGGTAAATGTAAAGTATACACATATATGTGTTCGCACGTAGCTTATAGATATGCATTAAAACTTTTTCTCGAACGCAATATGTTGTTTCTTTTCATAAAAACAACATATTAAAAAGCTATATTATATTTCA
Source organism: Zanna intricata (assembly GCA_010016005.3). Taxonomy (NCBI): domain Eukaryota; kingdom Metazoa; phylum Arthropoda; class Insecta; order Hemiptera; family Fulgoridae; genus Zanna; species Zanna intricata. The sequence continues at coordinate 804 of JAAAKQ030513220.1, forward strand.
TTACATTCTTCCAATGAATCCTTAAAAAATAACTATCAAAGAATGAATGGTAATAGATATACGAGTTTATCGCCAACGGAAGCCGTATAATAATGAAATAAATGAACTATAATATTCGACGAATAAATACTTTACTTCAAATAGTTCTATTTAAAATTAAAACCATTCATTTGTGTAAAGAAATATACATTTCTTCAAGCTAATAATGACGTAAAAGCAAAATTTTTATTGCATTTACTAAAAACAAATTAAGATGTTGCTGAAATTTCCCGGAATACGAATTACTTAAAATTGAACCTTTTCATCAAGTTAAAGCAAACCTCACGAGTTGGTTTTTTCATTTACTTGTTTTCTTATACAAAGAAAAATAATTTATGATAAGTTCTAAATTAACCTGTGGAAAATAGTAGTATAAATATATAAAATCGTCCAGTAATGGACGATCATTATGTGTGTTTGTGTGTGTATATACAAATTCACACAAATTAAATCCAGTATTAAATTATTACTCTCTCTCTCTCTCTCTCACTCTTTCTTATGATATTGAAAAAATAACTTAAAAATCCTAAAAGTATTTTTGATCATTAATAAAAATAAAAACAAAATTTATTCTTCTCTGAAAATCTGAAAAATAATAATCCTGATTTACTCTCTGATAATAATAGAAATAAGTTTTCCTGACGTTATCTAATTTCTTCTTATTTTTCAATAAATACTATCGATCTTTTGCTAGCACACTCACTGGCTGCTATCCTCATTATCCGGATTTTTACAACAGCTTCTCGCAATTCAGCGTCAAATCTGTCACAACATTATTCATGAGATTCACAACGTTCCGGAAATCTGAATGGGAGAATATAAACTTCGGATGACTTTACATCGAACAAAGCAATGCTATACGCTTTCGTAAAGATATTAATTCCTAACTATTATTAAGGTAGTTATCCTTAATACCGCTTACCATTTAAATACCTCTGACTCAATGGTTTCTCTTGACCCCTTTTGCATTTTAATGGCGTTGATCAATCGTGTGGTTCTTCCGCATTTAGGGGTGATTCCTCACCCTAAGAACAATAGAATACCATGACCCAAAGGGTTTATTAGAGTTAATATTTCAGAATTTTTTATTAAATAAATAATTAAACCCACTTTTTTGGCGAAGGAATGCATTTACGCACGCCCCATACGGTGTATCGGACCCGAACCGGGGAAACTAGTTGTCCTCAGCTTAGCCTATCTAGCGAACTAAAGAGCCTTGCTAGTTGGCTAAACAGGCTCCACCTAAGCGGGCCCCCTACCGTCTAAACCTCCCTCTTCGCTCTTCTTCGCTCCGAGACCGGCACACAATTAAGCATAATGCAGCCTAGGCGGGATTCCTTCCAACGATCTTCGGAAATGGTCTCCAGTGCTTGCCCTGTCTTCCAATGAGGCGCCATATCCTCCACCCGGTCGGAGAGGTATGGAGTTCCCGTGCCTCATCATTGCAAATCTTCACTCGGGAAACAAAGTGAAACTCCGTAGAGGGCTGTCCCTCTTCCCGACCAACCATCCGTCTTTTCTGTGTTCTGCAAGAAACGATAAATCATCGTTTTTCCCCACTTTTTTTTAGTTTGGTTGGTGGTGAAGGAATGCCATTTACGCACGCCTCCACGGGTGTGTAGGGCAAGGACCCAGGACGCTATTCGTCAAGGGCTAGCTAACAAACTAACAGGTTCTACCAAGGAGTTGTTAGGCATATATACCGCCCGATACCGACTAAACCTCCCTCACCTTTTTCTTCCTCCCCAAGACCGGACCCGCAATTAAAGATTACTCAGCCTCGGGGAGGTGCCTTTGGGTTCTGAAGTTCCAGAGTCTCCGTGCATCATCATCACCAGCCACCCGAGGATGCTGGGACAGATGACAACTCAGCAGAGGGCTATCCATCACTCCTTCCCCCTCCGGGCCGTTTCTTCACCACACTATTTTGTGGGCTTTATCTGTGACTGTCTTCTTCATTCTTCATCCTTGCTACCAGACACTAATTCATCCTTCACATTCATTCATCTTAATCCGCACCACACTTTTTAAGTGTACGTATGTATGTATGTATTCATTTTGCAAGTCTGTAAATTTTTTTTTTGATGTGAATGTTTTCGTGTATGTATGTTTTCACGTCTAGGGTTCAGGAGTATCCGTGTATCCTCATCGCCACCCATTCCCGCAAGCAGGGATGCGCGACGACTCAGCAGGAGGCTGTCCCTTCCCCCGAATCCTCCGTGTAAGTGAAACTGTGTCACCGTCGAGAGTTCAGGAGTCCCGGTGCGTCATCATCGCCGCCCATCCCTGCTAGCAGGAACGCGCTATAACTCTCTCCCTCCCTCTCGATTCCGCCGTCCGATGCGATGAAGAACTTGGCTCTAGGGTCTCTCTGAGCCTCTTCAGACTCCTCTTTTCCTGCACTCCTCTGCCTTCAGGTTCATAACTGAAGCAGTAAATCCGTCTACTACCCTCCAATTTTTGTGCGATGGCACCATATTCTCAGGTCTGAATCCGTCTATACCAGCCATCACTCTTTGCAGACGCCACCGCGGGCACTTCAGTAGCGTGTGCTCCGCAGTGTCCGGCGCGAAACATAACATGCAGGTGTCAGTATCCCTCTTGCCGATGCAATGGAAGTACGATTTGAAATTACCATGCCTGGTAAAGAGTTGCTGAAATGGAAGGTAATCTCATCATAGCGTCTGAAGCACCAGGCCTTGAGATCGGCAATCAACGTTTTCTGGTCCATATATCACTACCGGCCTCCCGTCATCTGTCTCCCCAGCTATTAATGGTATCCTGCTTTAGCTCGTCTTTGCTCAGACCATCAAATATGACCGCTTGTTCGCTGACTTGCAAATCGATAGGCGATGCCGCAGCTAGCTCATGTCATGCGTCATAGGACACCACTTCGTTACCCACTTACCTCGTTCGACACCTCGTTCCCCACTTACCAACAATTAAACCCACTTACCATAAATTTTATAAATTTAGTTCAAGAGCTTTTGGAACGAACTTATTCCGTCATCTGAAACTCAAAAATATGTTTTATTTATATTTGTCAGCTCGTTGACCCTTCACAACGATGGAGATATTTATTATGACAGGACGAAAGCCGATATAATTTTAAATAGATGACGACCAACGTTATATAATTTTCATAAAAATTTTTACACAGACTATGAAGTTTTAGTTTTAATAAAATTTAAAAGACATATTTTTGAGTTCCTAATGAAGAAATAATTACGTTACGAAAGCGCTTGGACTAAATTTATAAAATTGTTGGTTAGTGGATTTCATTATTTAATCATAGCTTATTGTATTTCCCAAATATTTTTATTGCAATTTATTTGCCTATTGTTTAACTGTTTTGTTGTATTTTCCCTACATTTAATGCATAATATTACTTATGTTTATTCATCTAGGAGTATCACTGGATAGTCCTATTTCACGTAATTATTTACTATTCAATTTAATTATAGTTTTAATGTTGGAGGAACCGATTTTAAGTGAAGTGCTGAAGCGAAAAAAATTAAAAAATACACAAATGTGAAGTTTCTTCAAGCCTCATCGCTTTTGAGATACAGATAATTAATACTCGATTTCAGAATCCCTTAATCCGATTTCAGAATTTCAGAAGTGTTAAAAATCAAGTTAATAATATTTAACTAAAGGCAGAAATTTTAAATGTAATTCTATTTGTATTTCCAATTTAATATACAATTCAAATCTAAAATAAGTAGCCAGTAAAAAAATTTATATAGAAAAATGGAAAGAAATCCATAAAAAACAGGCGAGAGATAAAAAGTCAAGTGATTTTTATAAAATCTTTAATAATATAAAGAAATCATACTTATTATTTTACGGTCCACCGAAAAAGAGAATAATTCAGCCCTCTACTGTAACTGACTCTGTGAGATTTATTTAGGCATAAATTTTCCCCGCGCGCGATTATCAATTTATAAATTATTCCTCAACGGAAGTAGCTTTTAATTTTTTTATTCAACAGTTCTATTACACAAAAATATTTCATATGAATTTGCTCATAGCTGTTCTAGTTGACCACCATCCTCGTTCGACTTATTTTTTATGATGATGCAAGACTAAAGTTCAAACCTAACTAAATGTATTACTTTTATATAAAGTGGAACTATCCTTTGAATTATTACTGGTATACAAAATTTGATTTATTTATTTTTTGTCCCAGAAGTGAAAACTAATAAGTGAATCTAATAGCATTTTTTTTGCTCTAAATTCAAATATTGATTGGTTTCAGAATTAGTTTATCACGTAACGATTTTAAAAAACAACAAATACACTATTTTATGAAGTTATTCTAGGAGTTTTTTGTTAGCTTCCGACACTCCCGTTAGGTATTGTTTCAGAGGATGAGATGAATGGAGATTTTGTAGCGAGCGAAAATGCCATGCCTGATCAGGATTCAAACCTGAGACCTCCAGGTGAAAGGCTGATATTCTACCACTTGCAAAACCGAGGCTCGCAGGTTATTCTAGAACTAAAAATTTATAAAAAGTTCATATAAATATAGGCCTGGAATTTCTTTGTTTTTAAATTAAGGCTGACAAAACATTTCAACTCTATATCTACTTTGTAGTTGAAATTAGATACGGTGTTATTTTATCTACTAGGTAAAAACGTTAGTATATTTTTATTTTATTAGAGCAAAAAATTATTTAAAAATTATATCAAGAAATGCATCTCGATAATTTCTTCTTTTTTTTTTTTTTATAAAAACTAAAACATTTTTAACAAATTATTTCTGAGTAATTTTATTTGATTAAAAATTGTATAAAATAAATATAGTTGAAGTGTGATTTTAATTTAATTTACTTATTTTAATTTTGTATGACGCAGAAAATTTACATTTATTAAAATAAAAAATGCACCAAGAAATACAAAAGTTTGAGTTACTAATTATAAAAAAGACAAAAGAAAATTAACTTATCTAAATGATTTTTTTTTTTAATTTTGTGTTAAGATATAGATAAATAATAAAAAAGAATGTAAAAATTTTTAAAAAATGCAGAAAAATAAGATTATGATGGTTCAGACATGTAAAGAGGAAATTAAAGAAAGATTTATACTTGAAAATGATTAATAATTGTAAAATAATGAGAAAAGAAACTGGTATTCAACTTTTCTGATTCATGGCACAGTCCAAAATGACTTGGAGGAAGAGTAGGATAACAAAATTTAAATAATGTTCTTTAAATTTAAACGAACTTCTGATAATCTTTAAGTTTCCTGTATGCTGATTTAAATTATAATAACTTCTTAATGACAGAGTAAATAATTATCATTTGTTGTTTAAGATGAATTCAGAGAAATAGAATTGCACAATATAAGGGGATTTGAGAAGATGTTAAAATAGTTACATAGCAACGCTTAACTGTCTGATCAATACCGATAATACAAGCGAAAAATAATATCATAAACACTAATACAATTGTAAGAATAATAATTTTCTGATTAAAATATTAAGTAACTTTTAATTTTAGTTGTGTAGTTGTGTTTAACGATAAGAATTATTAAAATCATTTATCTGTATTTGTTTGAATAGAGGTTAATGTTTTTACAGTGCATATTGCTTTGCATGCTATTATAACAGCACATGTACTGGAATTGTAGAACTCAATTAACACAATAGTTTCTTAATGTTTATTATTATTGCTGATCATTAAAAATGTTCAAGAACAATTTTACATAATAACTTAAATATCTCTTACCTTTATCTAGACAATGCACTGATTAAACGAATAATTTTACAACTGAAATGTTGACAGTTTGAGGTTTGAAATTGTTTAAATTTAAATTTAATCTTTATTTCTTTTTACCTGACTGAACCATTCGTTATTAAAATTTACATCATCTTATTATGGTTAACCTAGGAAACTTTTGTTAATACACGAATAAGTTAGCTAACTATTTATGGATCCAAATAAATAAATGGTCGATAATTATTTCATCCCCACCACTGATTTACAGATTATTTTACCATTAATTTATTCATAACATTTATACAAATTATCAACTGTCAATGCTAAAAAGCATTAGACTGTTAATAATAAATTTGTTTTGTAAAAAACAAAAAGCATTTTATTTAAAAATAAACGGTTCTAATAAAAATAAAAAAGTTACCGAAAAGATGACTTAACTTTAATGTAGTAGAAAAAGACAAATTTACTTATGAAACTGGAGTTAATTTTATTTAAATATTAAATTTTAAATTGGTCTTGCTATCCTTAAAAGTAGGATTAACCAGAAGTTTAATAGTACTATGTTAATCAACAATTCCTATTTAATTTTCCTAATTCTAATTTTTTCTTTTTAATTTTTTTTTTTTAAGTATATTATTCTAGAGCTTGTGATTTGTTGGATTACACGAATTACAAGGGTATTATTCTAAATATTTAATTTATGTAATTTGGTCCTCATTTTATTTTACCTTCCGTAAAGCTTCAAGTTTAGATTAGTGTTCGGCTGTGCCTATCCATGAGAACTGGTCGGTAACCGGTGCAACCTCATCCAGAAAAGAATGGATCCTTTACCTTATACAAGAGATCCTAGAAAACAGTCTTGACGTAGACTATCAGGGACGACATTGTATTTGGTATCTGGAGACAACAAAACAGAAAGTTATAACACAGTCATGTGTTATAAATTATAACACGCATGTAACACCGTTACTGAGTAAAATTTTTCAAAAATTTGCCAATTTGCTTGTGTTATATTCTCTAGACCTTAGTGACTATAGTGTTTTAAGTGTAACTTCAGCTGTGAGTGCTGCGCATTATCTCTCCGACTTAAATTTTCAAATTTATGCATATTTTTTTCTTTTTCTTCTCATTGTTAGATTGTTTTTCTTACCATTTATATCTTCTTTTGTTTTCTTGTTTGTTTTCCACAAAAGTTTTTTGTAATACTACTGCGTATATTTTAAGATTTTTACAGGGAACTCTTACGCCTATTTCTGTACTACTCACGTGATTGCGAGTGTAATCCAATTTACTCAAAGTTTATAGGAATATAATAGATTTTAAATAAACTTTAGAACAAAAAAATTTGACGATGTTTCACACTAGATATATATCGTGACATATTTTAAATACCATATTCAAAAAAATAAAATTTACTATGGTTTATTGGGGTGTTATGATATAAAACAGATTTTCTTATTTTTGTTATAAGCAGTAATCATTAAAAAATCAAAAAGTAACATTATTTCAATCATAAAAACAACAGTAAAAGGAAATCATAATTTTAGATAGATTAAAAGAAGACTGTGCTTTAGTATCACATTTAAAATAATATTATTACTAATAATAATTTTATACTTAACCTAAGAACTTATTTGTAAAAAATTATAATTTTATTTCTTTTACTGTTAAAATCCTTTAAAGATGTGATTAAGCCGAAAAATTATAAAACATGGGATAACACAAAATAACATTTTTGTGCATAAAATTATTGAAATATTCTTTAAATAATTATAAAAACTTATCTTTTTCAGAAATTCTATTAAGAATTAGGATTAATCCGAAATGTCTATACTTTTATTAAAAGTAAAATTTCATTGAAGTGAAGAGAAGGGATATGACGTCTTTTCTCTCGTTTTACTCACAATTGGAGATAAAATTTGTTATATTTCTGATAAATAATATGTATATAAACATATCCTGATATAAATTCTGATAATATTTACTATGTCATCCAGTTATAAGATCTTCATATAGTTTTTAATTCTTCATATTAACAATATCTTCAAATATTTAGGGTTCTATGTTGCATTTCAATTCTAAATGCAGTTTTTCTCTTCTTTGAAGTTTCCAATATAATTAAACATAACTTAAGGTATGTCAGTCAAATAAGATGAAAAAAGTAATAATTTAATGTACACCAAAAAAAAATCTAGAAAGAAATTTAATATTATTTTGAATACCTATGCTTTGATATGTTTACTAAATAAAATTTCAATTTTTACGTCTACATCCCTTCAATAATTAAGTTAAAGCAACGGAGATGTATATTTTTAAGACTGTTATTTACTGATGATGCTCTCCTTGAAGCTACTCATCAACACAAAGTATGCATATTAAATGCAATCAGTAGGGCATCCAAATCAATACCGCATTCGACTCCGTCCGATACCTGGGTAAGAACATGTGCTAATCTCCCACCATGTAATAGTGACTAAGCATTGATCTCACACGACAATCACCAATCTGCTGAAATTTTATTTTCATAACAATTTGTTTATATAGTAAACGATTCCAAAAAGGAACAAGAAATAAAGAGAATTTCAATAAGCGCTTGATTAATCATTGGGTTTTCAATGATTCCCTTCAATCAAACATACATACATAAGATATTCATTTGTATAAATGTACATGCACAGATTCCCTCCATAAAAAGTACAAAAGTCCATAAAACCCTAATAAAAAATAATAATATTACAAAAGAAAAATAAAACAGTAATATAATTTGCTTATCAAAAACATTTAGGCCCATCATCAGGCATAAGGAAGAATTTCATCACTTGATGTCGTCTCAGCTCATAAGTCATTCAGACTCTCCCAGGTGCAGCACTTAGGCATATGAGTTACCGAACATCCTCACTATTATTCAGTAGATAGTTCACATGATTACTACACATATTTTGTTCTTGTTGGTTGTACCCCATATATATAGCCGTTCATCAAAATTGATTAAGGAATGACCTTGTACATAAAAAGTTTGTTGCACAGCAAGTGTGAACTCCTGCTTACTAAGCAGTAGAACTCTTAAGTAGAACTTAAATGTGATGTTTAGTTGAGGAGCCCGAGGTACCATACTTAATCAGAATGTGGGATGAAAATGTAGTTTATGTTTATCAGGAGTCAGTCAACCCTATTCAAAGCAAACGTCACATGACTCGATTTATTGTGATTTTTTTTTTATCCTCCATTTTTCTGGCTACTCACCGATCAGTCACTATCGACCGAAGCTTCCCCAAGGCCAAATGAGAGTCTTCATCAACATCAGGATCGCTATATCATCAGCAAATGAGGCGATGGAAGTTCAGAACCAGAAGCAAGTACTGAGTACAGGACTGATTCCAAAACTGAACTCTGAGGAACTCTGCGGATATCTCGTGGTTGCACCGGAACTAGAAAACCTTCATTGAGCTAGTTCTGTAAGACTAAATAGAGAAATTGAGAAAAGCTGTGTTTTAACTGACAGAGCAGTCCAGGTGCCAGTTCTTGTCAAATGTCTGCTGAATATCTAACAAGGCTGCCTAACAGATTTAATTGTCACCCTGGTAAGGAAGCAGGATAAATAGCCTGTTTTTATTCACCTAGGGCTTAAGCACAAGATTAAATATTCTTCAACAATCAACATTAAAACGGAAAATCGAAGTTCATCATGCGAACAGTATAATTACGTAAGTCAAATGGTACCACCAACCTCGTACATCCCAACCCCCGTAGGGGAAGACACCCACCAAGTGACGATTCCGGCCGCCACACCACCCCTCCCGTTCCTAGTACAGAAGGGCTCACTAATATACATTATGAATAATGATAATTTTGCTGCCATTCAGTTTTAGCTGATTCAGAGCGTAAAGCATAATAATCTGCCGTAACTTCCTATGCAGTTTACTTTTATAACTGTCTACTAATAAAGTTCAGGAACTGACATCTGGTCAGATTTTACGGCAAATGTAAGAAATCACTGTAAACAAGCTATAACCGGAAATAGATTACAGAATGTTACAATTTTAAAAATTTGCTCAACATTTAAAGTTGCAATTTTCCTAGTGGTGAGTTACTTCTATAAAAATCTATTCAATTTAAGTATGCAGATTATGAACATATTACAGCTTTATGAAGGAATTATATGCACTTTTGGGAAGATTGTATCGAGTTTGAATCAGTTTTTTGTTGTTCACTCTTTCCTTTCATTTACTGTGAAAAATCTTTTATAAGATCTACTATTTATATATACACTAGAAAGATAAATAAAATAGAACAAATCTACGTCAGGTGGGAAAATATAGAACTTAACAGCGCATTCAGTAATGAATATATTCTCCTTATTTAATTATAGAAGTATATTTTGTTTGCTTTTCACTTCTTAGGAATAGCCCGCTAGATTAAAAGCAAGCATTAGAGTTATTATGAAAATAATTTATTTCAACCGACACTAAAAATATTACGAGGTTAACTTACTGTAAGTCCAAACCTATATCTGTTGACGCATTGGATACTTTAATGTCGACTATAATAATGGAGATAAAATTCCATTTGTAACAAGCTGTAATTAGTATCTTATAGTAAAAATAACTTACAGTACATCTGTACACAGCTTCAAAAATTTATTTCGCAATAAAACATTTAAACCTTTTATAAATGGGCTTCAGTGATCTAGGATGGACCATAAATGGTTTAAAAATACAGTTACCATTCATTTATTAACCTCAAGTAATATTATTTAATCTGGTATTAAAATGGAAATGATTATTTTAGCAAGGCTAAACTCATTGAAGTAGTCAATATATTATAAATGAGCGATAAAATATATATTTTATTAATTAGATTTCATAAAACGTTACGAATTAAGGTAATGTATCATTAAATTCTGTAAAAGTGTGTTGATTTAACATAATATAATACTGCAACAAGGATTGAAGAACGTTTCTTGTACTTTTTTTATATTTATTAATCAATATGAATTAACTAACGTTACCAACGCTATATTTTTATTTGTGATATGTTTACTGTAAACTAACTACACAGTTTATTTCAAATTCACGTGTCGCAATTCAAAAGTTTGTACAACTAACTGAATAAAAGAACTAAAATTGAACATAGGATGATAAAGTGAGACAAAGAAACAAAAAATTTGACGGTGGACTGTAAATTTACATTATATCAATATAAAACGTTTGACATTGTTAGTAGCATCGTTGCATATATACAATTTGCATATGTTAATTCTACTGTTCATTATATGCAAAGGATTGTACGTTGCTATGAACACCAAACAAATATTTTATTAACATTCTCTTTTTGGAATTCATTTATTTTTTTCATATTATTATTTCTTTTTTAACTATACTATCTCACAATAGAAACTTCTTCTGTTTGATGGTCTCGTTTCAGACAAACCGTTAATGATACATCAATTAACATTTACTAAACATAAAAACTATCATATATCGACAACAGAAGAATCAAATTAAGTTAGATGTACGTAAATCTGTAAAGAAAATTGTTTATAAAATAAAAAAAATATAAATTAGCAGGCACTCGAATTACAGTGAAGAGAAGTGTTTTGATTACGAATGAATTATAAATACAATTAAAAATACTAATATTAGTTTAAAAAAAAGACAAAAACATAATAAATAAATTAAAATCGTTATACACAGATGATACTGCAAGGCAAAAAGGTGGCTAGACGGATTAAGAGGTTATGGAAACAAAAATGTGAAGCGACTGGAAGATAAAATATTAAATAGAAAGGTGATATAGTTAACGACAGCAAGCTTAAAATGGATGAAAATGAAAAAAAGGCGAAATTGGGTCTATTACAATTTTAGTGGGTCTAGTTTTCAAATTAGAATTTATCTACTTATTAAATATGTATTAAACAGTTTCTTTAAAAAATGTTTGACTTTAAATTTTTCTTTTCAAGTTTTTTTTTAAAATACATATTTTGTTGCACTTAGTTTTGTTTATTTATTTACATCTGTAACTAGATTCGAACCTTTATTTTTCTGTTTAGCCTCCGAAATTACCGTAAGGTATTACTAGATTCGAACCAAGCTTCCATAGCGTCACATTTAAAAAAATTTCTTACCGATAATAGTGCTAAATATTTACTTACAGGTAGGATAAGTTACATTATTGTTTTAGTTTATAAATGTGTTTTTAATGTATCATGTTTATCAAATAAATACATTGTATAACTATATTCTTTTTTTCTTTTTTAATTTAAAAAGTAGATGATCGATAGAAAGTTATTTATCGAGAAACTACATATCAGTTATTATTTGACCTAAAATTAGACATTTTTAAGCATTGAAAAAATAAATTTTTTTTTTTAAATTATCATTAAAAAAAAAAATAGTGTTAAAGGCTTTTTAATAGTATCATTTTGAAAATAGAAAAAATCAAATATATTTTTTTGTATACTGTTTAAACTCACAGAAATTGTGCTTAGTATCTTATGTAGAATAAAAGTTTTTTTTTCCTATAAAAGAACCGATGTGCAACAAATAAATTTAAGAAAAAAGAAGAATTTTTATTCTAAGGTAAGTGGATATTTGTTCTCTTCTTTATTTTAATATAAAAAATTACTTAATGAAATTTACGGCGATCTGTTATAAATATCCTTTTTCTATTGTAATGGGAACAAAATAAGTTTTCTTTAATGATTATTTTTTCACAAAAAACAGTTAATACATTTAAATTTCAATGGGGTAAAATTCGCATAAAATAGTTAACATCTTTAAAATTCGGTTATTATTAAGAAAGTGTGCAATTTAAATCACTGTAAAAAGTTATCATAAATTTTACGAATGATATAAAATTTTATAGAAATATCTGTAATAAACCATAAATGAAAATCTTGATTCTAGTTTTACTGATCTCATTCAAAAAAATAATTTTTTTAACGAAATCGTATAAATCGGAGTTATACAATATAAAACTTTATTAAATATTTCATATTTTTCCAAGGTTAAATTGATAACCACTGATGTATAAAACACCGAAGCTGAATAATATAGCTTATTGATTTACACACAAAATGTAATATGTTTTCATCATTTTTCGATAAAACTATCTTTTTTTCTTTAACGTGTCTAGATGAAATATAGGGCATGTTAAAATGTTATTTTTCAGTTAATTTTAACCGATTAACCAACTAACCCAAACCATATCCTTCATAATTTAATTAACGGTAATATTCTTATTCTTTTATATAAAAGTTTTCTGTGTGTCACAGTTAATGTATCAGTTTCACTATTCAATTAATAAAACTTTTTTTTCTCCACCCCCGAGCGGGACCCACAATGAAGCATAGCGCTGCCCGGCGGGGAATGTCTACTCTAGTGGGCCTTCCCGTCCACCGGCAGTACGTCCTGCAAGACAGTTCAGATACCGATTCGGATCTTTTAACACTTCTGCCTCAAACCCCTGAGGCAGTAGACCAAGGTCAACATGGTCAACTCCGGACCTCAACCCAAGGGCGGGGACTTGGTCTTTATGCCAGCGCCTCAAATGTTCTCCTGTGGAGGAGACCACATTGGAACTCGGTCTTTTATAAGATCTCGTTAGTGCTGGGATAAGGGAGACCCAGTGCCTTATCGCTGCCGATCACCAGTGCAAGTACCAACGAACGGTAGCTCCGCAGTGGACTGTACTCCATCTCCGCACTAGCTAGCCTCCCGACCAGTGAACTTGGACACAACAGATCTGAACATATCCTATGCAGACATAAATAATACATGTAAATAGCCATAAATATAGAATAGTCATATACAAAACAGTAGACAATAGACATAAACGTAGACACAAATATGAATATAAACATAGACAAGGACATATAAAAAAATAATAGACATTGACAGTAGACACGAACATAAATACTAGAGATAAATACAAAAGATGCAGATGTAGTAGAAATGACACTCAGCGGGCACAAAAATACAGGGGGATACAGCAGACGCAGGAACGTTATCATAAACAGGAACACAGAAACATAGAGATAAATAAACAAAAAAGGTATAAGAAAACTATGAAAAGACAGTACAATTTAATACATAGTGGTACGACACAGAAAGAACTAATACAAACAGCAAATCGACAAAAAATCGTAAGAGGAGATTTAAACATCCTCAACTCGATGTGACCCCTCCACTGAAGTACCTCTCGGGAGACAGTTACCTCGACTTGATATGATGAGACAAGGGAATCCCATTGCACCGCTGCCGCCCATCGGTACAAGCACCAAGGGACGGCAGTTCCGCAGGGAGTTGTCCCTCATCCTCTCATCCTACTGTCCTTCCGACCTTTACGTTGGAGAATGTATGTTATAAAGCCGGTTACCGCTCAAAATTCCTCTGTTCCAGAGAGCATGCGAACGATGATGCTCTCAACTATCAGGTGTTCTGTAATCCTCTCACAGCCGCTTTGATGACCTTCCCATGCCCTACAGTCGAACACAATGTGTTCCGGAGTGTTCAGGTTACTACAGTACATGACAGCACAGTACGTACAGCAGTAAGGGTCTTCTGCTCTTCTCCTTGCATCCAGGTAAACGCGGAACATGCCGTGGCCGGATACAAATTAAGTCAACAAACATGTCATTTCATCGAAGAAAGGCATATCAATGATATGCTTTCCTTCGGTACACTTCATTTCATTAAGTCAAAAAATATGTCATTTCACCGAAGGAAAAGGTGAATCAAAAAGGTGAAATGACATATTTGTTGACTTAATTTGTATCCGGCCACGGCATATTCCGCGTTTTTCTGAATGCAAGGAGAAGAACAGATCCATGGATCGATCTGCGGTATCAGTCGATAAGTTCATCACCTGTGGAGACTGCCAGTCATTCAGTAGTCTACTGTTCATTTTCCGCCTGTCTTCACCCTGAATGACCAAAACTCTGCCTCGTCAGCTGTTGTAGTGGCTTAATGCCTGCTATGACGAAAGTGGCGTCTGTAGAAACAGAGGGAGATAACTCGCAGCGCCAGCCGACGTTGGACTCCTTCCAGGAGTCAATTATTCCGGTCCGAATTTAGAGCTGCCGACCACGCGGATATTCCATAGAGCATCATGGAGATATAACGTGGCTATATATTCCCTTATTCGAAACTCGCGGTCCGGACACAGAGCCTAATTGTCTCCAGAGATCCTTAACCATTCTATTCGCTGTTCCAGTCGTTTCCCGGATATGCAACGTAAATGAGCGGCGATAATCTAGCCAGATACTCAAGTATTTGGCTGCCTCTGCCTGTGTAACCACTATCTTGTACTTTAATGCTGAGAGGGAGCAACGAGCGTCTTCCAGCCATGCATACAAGCGAGTTTTTCTCACTTAGATGGCTAGCCTTTGATGTCGCAACCAGTCTTGTACTCTACTAATAGCTGTATTCGCTTTCATGGCCACTTTATCCCGTCTGCGCCCGAGAATAGAGTGCGAACGCTATTGTTACGACCCCCCGCCGGTTATTGTAACCAGAGTACCATGTCAAATACCAGGTTCCAATGTCGGGCTGATTACAGAGTCCTGCAGAACCCCACATGTGACCGGGAAGATCAATTGAGCATCTGCACAATTATATATAAGTCGTCTGTCTTTAAGGTAACGCTGAAT
Source organism: Zanna intricata (assembly GCA_010016005.3). NCBI lineage: Eukaryota > Metazoa > Arthropoda > Insecta > Hemiptera > Fulgoridae > Zanna > Zanna intricata. Next base: position 16,212 of record JAAAKQ030513220.1, read on the forward strand.
AAGCTTCCTCACTTCACGGCTAACTCCTTTCCACCGCAGCGCTTCAAAAACTGACTCCCATCGAACTCAATTGAACGCATTCTTAATATCCAGTAGCACCAATACTTGAACGCGTCTAGTTCTCCTTGTTCCAGCTGCTGCTTCTGTGACTAGACGAAAAACGTGTTGGACTACGTCAGGGGCTGATCTTCCTTTCCGGAAGCCGTATTGATGTTCAGCTCGTCCTCATTGAAGATCGATGTCATTTTTCAGCCGACTATAATTAGCTTCTCCAGCAATTTGTACAAGGAATTCGTAAGGCAGATTGGTCTGTAACTATTGAGTAACTGTAATTCCAGGTTTCCGTACAACCAAGCGGGAATCTTTCCAAACTGTTGAATTTGATCATTCAGTAGGATGTCTTTCACCACCCCAAGAAGTTCGCAGGGGCTTTGTCTACTAGTATCATACCTACCTCCGTCGGTATCCCATCAGGTCTCGGACTTGTGCGGGGCTTTAACCTCCTTCCCGCCTCGATTAGTTCATTTATAATAACAAGAAAGGTCATCGAAGGTTGTCAATTCTCTCCGACCACCAGTAGGCGGGACATTTCGGGTTACACTGGACAAATACTCCTGCCGATGTATTTGTCTTTTGGACAATTGTAACTAGTTCTTCAGGTGATGTATTATTGGTGACGAGTTCTTGAATTAATTCCCCAAATCGAATGCATCCTCGTTTGGAGGTGATATTCCTCCCCGTTTGTGGCATCCGGCTGGAAAAGAGGACGAGAACTCAATGATTAGATAGTCTGACATTGACTCCTCCCCTAGGAACGACCAATTCGTAAATGCATTCACTCTATCTTCAGTTACAAAGGTCAGGTCTATCACCGACCACGAAGGCCTCCTCATCAATATGGCCGATTGTTCATTCAAGCATGACAGACTTATCGCCGCTATTCTTTCCCGCAGGTGCATGTCTCTAAGGTCGGTAATACCACCTGCGAAGTCTGTCACCTTTGCATTGAAGTCCCAGTTACAACGAAAACCTCCGAGCGGTGATGATGAATTTCAGCTAACAGGTCACCCAAAAATGTTGGAATTGACAGATTCTTAACATTTTTATTAATTCCAACATTCGGCGAACAATAACAAGAGAAGATGGTAAGAATGCCAATATTTTCCCACCCAAAGCCTCGTCCAAACCCGGTGGCTACTAATGGCACCCCGGTCCTTATAAAGCCATTGGCTGCATCAGAGCAGGTATCCAGCAGCCATATTGTGCTGTGGGAATCAAGGCCGGTGGTTCTGTGAAAAATACAACATCCCCAGCGCGACCTCCCAGCAAACATCTAGTGAGCGCCTGCTTCAGTCAGTATTTAGCTGCAGGAATTTCATCGTTTGGCCGTCCAGCCATCCATCCTGTGGTCCTCCCCACCACACAACACACACTTTGTTGGGCTAGAACATTGGGCCTGACGATAACCCTCCTGGCCACAGTTGAAATACAATCGCATGCGATCCGGATCCCTGAATCTCAATGACATGTCGCCCAACCCCCAATATCTAAAGCAAATAACTTCTGGTTCAAGTTCAGAAGTTCACTTCTGGTTCAGAAGTTTTATAGGATTTTTTTGCACTTCCCTTGGATCTTGGAAAATTTTGAACTTACTTCTGCATACTATGTTTGGGAACACAGCGCCTTATAGTTTATATTGTTTCAGTTTCCACTTTTAAAAACGGTAAACCTTTAGATCAAAAATAAATTTGTGATTCTGAATTAGATTACGATAAATATGGAATTTTAAAATTCTTCTTGCTTTAAAATTTCACTTTGTTTAGGTAAATATATAAACCTTTGCCTAACGGTCCTTTAAAACAACAAACGTTAAAATTCTGTTCTCCTTCCTTTTTTACTTAAACCCTAATATATATAAACTTGACTTTGTCATTTATCGAAAAACTGTACAAATCGAATTTGAAATTTAAGATTAATTCTTTCCATAGTATCTGCAAATACAATTTAACTTCATTGACAATTTTCAGATATTTTTCTCTAATCACTAAAGATTCTTTAGCTTCTTCTAAAGATATTATGTTTTTACTCTCGTACTACTTTCTGAAAAAAATTCTTCTTCCTTTTCTTTAAGAAATAAATTTTAGGTTCTATTAAGAGAGGGATCATTTCTTGCACGTTGTGAATGCTTAAATTTTTGTTTATTTTTAATATTTTTCTGTTGACAAATGGCATGCATTTTTTCTGTATCTATTCTGCTAAATCTACATTTTCTGGTATAGATGCAAACAAACTTGTAGGTTTAGAAAAATATGTTCTACCGTATGTAATGCAAGCTCTATGCACAAGTTCCAGAATCTTTTTATCTTTAGAATTTTCTAAAATTTCAAGATAATTTATCGGTAAAAGTTAAACGCATTATTAATAGAATGCACAAATGTCTCTCTTTGTTGTGTGTTTTCTGGAAGCTTAAAGTGGTAAGCAACAATTTTAACTGTTTTACTGTTAACCAAATGTGCATAATTTAAAATGTTTTTTATAAACAATACAACTATTGTTGAGAATCACAATTTTTTTTCCACTGTACAATAAGCGGAACAGAATAAAACTTTAAAATATTTAAAAACATTTTATCTTAAAAAAGATAAAATCTTTTATCTTTTTATCTACAAAATTTCTGTTATCTACAAAAGTTGTAAATAAAAATAAAGTAATGAAATTTTCATTAGATTCTCACACACTCCTTGATTTTTATTCACACCGCCGAGCCGGGGCAACTGGATCCGCCGTAGGCATAACTCAGTCGCCGCGGAGTGACGTGGCAGCAGATTACCCTGCTCCCCCCCTGTCTTGGGGTCCCTAAAGAACTCCCCTTTGATATTTTGTAGGTTTTTTTTTATCTTTAAAATATTTTAGATTGTTTCCTAAAGCTTGTACACAATCTTTTAATGTATCTTTAACTGAACAGCAATATTCTATTATGAAATCTTTGTTATAATTGTAAATTGTAGCTTCCAGTATGTTATTCCATGTCCCTAGAATTTTCATTTCTAAACTTCCAAGATCCAAAAATTTATTTTTTAACCATTAATATTCACTTTTCAAACTCGTAATCTTTCGCACCTAAAATTTTTTTAAATCATTATGTTGCCGCAAAAAAGATCTGATAATGGTTTAAAAAACATTTTTGTTTATGATACTATATCTCTAACAAGATGTCCCGTCACATGTTATTTTTTAAAAGTCTGTTAATTATTCCATCACTAGGGATTCTTTTTAAATCCATTCCAAATTATTCTTTTATTGTTATTTCTATAGTACT
>JAAAKQ030513231.1:0-39436 GCA_010016005.3 Zanna intricata
CATACAAAGACACATCGCTGTCCTCGTCTATTCAAAATGTATAAAATAGAGAGGATGTTTGCAATAAGGACGTCCTTTATATCCTTGTTCCGAATCGCAGTAAGCACGCTCAGCGAGTCGGAACATACTAGCACTCTCTCTTCGCAAAAATGTTCACAATAGCGAAGAGCTTGCTGTTTGGCAGTGAGTTCTGCCGTATAAACGCTTGCCATATCTGGCAGCTTTTTTTTGGACATAATATTATTTACAATACTGCTGATATAATATTGTTAAATTATTGTAAAAATTGCAATCTTCGTAAGTTCATTCGAATATATATATATATATATATAAAATTCATTAATATTTTAAACCCCTATGGCGTATTTCTAATAAAAATCTGTCGAGTGCAAAGCTGAGAAAGAAATGCAATCTTTTACCGGCTTTATTATTTTATTTATATTGTTTTTTTTCCTTATAGTAATTTAAATTCGTATGAAAATACGTTTGTCAATATCATAAAGCGAGAATAATTAACGCCAGAACTAATGATTAATTTTTACGATAATTATCTGTCTAAAAGTATAATTTAAATCCTTTTAAATCTTGAAGTAATAAAACTATTGCTGTTTACTTTTATTATTTTTAACTGATATTTAATATTCGCCTAAATTATATTAATATACTAACGAAAGAGTTTCGGTTAAAAAGGTACAGAATATTTATTAACATGCATAATTAAAATTTGATAATAATTCTATTCTTTTAACACTAAATTACAAACATAATATGTAATAAAAAAATAAATTAATATTAGGAAATAATTATGAATACCTAATATTTATTAAATAAAAAATATTTATTCAATAAATGTTGAGTGCAAATCAGTCGAAAGTAGAATGCTATCTTTTTAAGAAAAGAAACTACTGAAACTTCTAACTCAAGTCGGCCATTACAACTTAAAGCACTTCTTTATATACGTACGGTTTGCTAAGAAGAAGATTTAACTTAAAAAGAATGAGATAGCATGAACTTTTAATCAATAAAAAAACTGCCCCAACCAGAGAGCGGATAACGGTTTAATGTTATTATGACAAAAAATTTCACAAAAGAGTTTTTGATATATTTAAAAATTAAAAAAAGCCTTATTAGTTATTGTTTCCCTACCGTTATTCAACAACGCAATTTCTCATTGTAGTTCTTACTGATGTACCGTAGTAAATGTTACAATTTTCTCTTATACTAATTCCTCAAAATCTACTGGTGATGTTTAACAACCATATGGACATATAGTTTATGATTTTAATTAAATTTCTTTGTAACTGGTTTTTGAGTTTCTTACATTTACTTTTTTTACATCATTACAATCATCTTACAATCATTTATCGCAGATTTATATATAATTTCATTATATTTAGTATACATTATTTTTAAAATCGTCAAATAAATTGCTTGGTGCATAAATAAACAATAAATACATATATATTGTCGCCGAATGGCTTCGACGGCACGTGGAACCTTAAAACCTTTTGGTGGCCCTGAAAAGGGCCGTTTTTGTCGTTAGCTCTCAGAAGAGCTGTTGGATCCGGGAGATGGTCTCCGGCGAAGTTGAATCGGCTGCAGTCGGGGAGTTGCGGCTTGTCCGTTAAAAAATCCGACCGGGCTTTTCCTGAGCGACGGTTGGGTTTCTACTACAGCGTGATAGTGGAGACCCCCAGAACCCCGCAATGTTGGGTCGACGTCGGTCATCATTCGCCGGCGCGGCCGAGGCGGTTCTCCTCGAGTGATCCCACGCTGGGCCGGCTCTCGTAGCTGCGTCCACCGACCAGTGCGATGAAAGTCCGGCGAGCTAGAGCGTGAATGTTACGTCTGCATCCAGCGACTCCCTTGGCGAGCCGGCCAGGCCTGCTGCTCTGGGGGTGGGGGGTCCAGCGTTGAAGCGACCAGGGAACTCCTTCTGTCTTCTTCCATCTTCTTGTTCTTCGAGTTCTTCTCCAGGCGGTGATATAGGATGAAGTCTCGCAGAACGCAAGGATGTCGGAGGGTGCGATACCCTCCTACTTTTCGCAGTATACGGGCTTGCGCCCTTTACTGCTGTGTGATTCTACTGAAATGACGGGTATACATAAATAAAATGGCTGTAATTCGTTTTGGAAGTGTGGATTGCGTTCCGATCCCTGGGAGGGTTTTGTACGGTAGGGACCCTGCGGTTCAATATGCTAGTAAGCTTATCATCCGCGACGCCTTCCTTTCCGCCCAGAGTGGGCAGAAATCCCTTTGTTTTCTTACAAGGAGACGCGCTTCCTCTTGGGAAGGCATCGGAGGCGATTTCGGGACCTACCCTTAAGTCTCGCTTCATGCCAAGAATCCTTTATTTATTAGAGCCTGCAGTGGTGGGGCAGTGCCGCTATGGTGGGGTATATGCGCGAGCAGCTAGCTAATGTGGTAGGAGTGCCTGCCTGTGTACGCGCGTAAGTATACTGCACTCCCGCTGACATTTTCTCAACCTTGCGCGTCGTCGAGTTAAAGGCATGTGGTAACAATATATATATATATGTATATTGTACATGTATATTGTACACATACATGTATACATGTATATTGTACATGTATGTTTATATGTATATGTATATTGTATATATATGTATATATATATACACAAATCACGAAGTTTTCACGAGACTTTAATATGCTATTCCACTCATGAAAATAATGGAAAAAATTCATATAAACATCTATCCTAAAATGCTTCGTTTACGAGTTACGGCTAGTGAAAGATTTCGCTCGGATTTTAGCTATCCCGGTGAATTGAGGTGGTACTGAAATTTTTAGGACGTTAATGGTCAGAATTTGGGGTTTCTTGTTGTTCCTAAAAATCTAATAAAATAGGTTCCAAATTCGCATCTAAAGTTGTTTTTTCTCCTTTTTTTTTGAGAAATTTGGGGTAAAAACAAATAAATTGGTGTTAAATACTCTGTTTTTTATGTTTGCGTAAAATAATTTTGTTAAATGGGTAACAAATACACACAACTTTTAAACAAAACTTGTAGAGAATATAATTCTAAAAAAATAGTGTAAGATAAATTGAATAAAACAAAGAAATGTTAGAAAAATTCGAATTTTATTTAGTAACAGCACATTAGACCAAAGTGCATTAAACGTACCAGTTTAGAATAAATGTTCAAAAACGAGCCCACCATTTTCAACAGATTTCTTGGCATGCTTCCGTACTCCTTTTGCTGCTCTTTTTATTTCGGATTGCGGCTGAACAACTTAAGGATAGCCCTGAAGAACCTGATACTCTCTGTATACAGGTGATCAACTAACTTGGCCACCATTGGTATCTCAGAAACTATAGGTTTTATGAGAAAATTTAATTGCAGAACTTTCCCCAGATTTTTCCCTAAATTAAAGATACAGTATTACTCTTTTCAAAAGCTTTGCCTTTTTCCAATATTGCGGCCAACCTTTATTATTTCAAATGGAAACTTCAAGTTTTTATTACATTTTTGGGTACAAAATATTATTTTAAGATTTCTTTATTGTTGGGTATTTTTTTCCAATCCCAGCCATTATGGATGAACAAAACTTTTTAGCAATGCAAAACAACTGATAATTATTATTTATCACTAAAATTTTAATTTGTAGTTTATGTAAACTTACAACTGTTATCCCGCAGCTCCGTAAGGGCTGTATTTAGAGTTCTTTGTTTGTTTTCTATTTTCCATCTCCATTACAATTTTTAATTTTTAGTTCTTTTGGCTTCATTCTATTAAATACTCTGCTTTTAATTTAGTTATTTACGCATGTAAAATCAATATCGTCTATGTTTTTGTTAAGTTATTTATTTTTAATTATTTAGTCTTTGAAACGTGAACCTGAAAGCAGAATGTTTGTTAGAATTATATCAATTAAACGGAATGTTTTTATAAAACATTTCCTTTATTTACATAATTTTCTTTTAAGTCGTACATAATTAATTGCTTGTTGGTTTTCAATTTCATGAGTAAATAAATGTAAGTAAATATGTTGTTATAATACATATTTTATATGATAGTAGCAATAATAATAATTTATTTATTTTATTTATTACAAAATTTACAATTAGAACAAATTTACAAATGTCAGTGTTATCTCCTTCTAGCTAAATTTAGCTAATTGAAGGAGTTACAAAATTTAAATTGCGTATATAAACGTACGTATCAATAATAAAAATGAAACAAGTTATCGATAATCACATGAACAACAATCACCAAAATGACAATACAATACAGACAGTGATACTACTATAAAAAAAAAAAAAAAAGAATCTAACATTTTTATTAAAACCAACTCAGATCAGACCCATTACGCTTATGACTAGACAGAACAGTACAAAAATAATAATAATGATAATAACAATGAAGTGAAATAAAAATAATAATATATATTGAAAAAAAGAACAGTATAGATAATAAATATATAATATCGAAACTTAAAAAAAACATAAATAAATTAAATTGAAAGTCTGAAGGATAGTAACACAGACACACAAGATCCAAAAACAAACCAATATTCAAAAATCTACCCTCACATGTTCATATCTGAGTTGAGTGAATGTATATAAAACTTCATGATGCACGCTTTAAATGAAATTTCAAAGTGCATAGTAATTTAAATGTAAAGTAGATCATATATTTTCCATAGAAAAAACAGGGTAACAGAATCTATGATGATCTCTACAACACTAAAAAAAATTAAGTTCAACCCACATGTGAACTTACATTCAAAAAAATGAATTTTCAATAATTGCTTAGCTTTACGCGGGTTATGTATGTTTCTTAATTCTTGTGGGAGTTCATTTAAAAAGTTAGGTACACGATACTCAAGCAAAGCCTTACCATATGCGTTATTTAATCTTGGAATTAAAAAATTTTGTATTGTTGTCTGTCGGGACTTTTAAACTGTACGGAGCAGGAAATAGTAGAAGAGTTGACGCAAAAAGGTGTGATTAACTGCCGAAGGCTGACCATGAGAAGGAACGGCGAAATTCTACTGTCCGCATTCTATAATAATAATATTAATAATAATAATAATGTCATCTACTTTCCACGTCCAGGGCGAAAACAGCTGTATATACGTACTTTTCATTATGCTGGCTAACGAGACTCCGAGCTTTCTTTTTCTCGGAAATCGAATCTGGTCGGCCAAATTTCACCTACAGGCTGTTGGGATTCATCGTCTAGATCTGCGTGCTTTCATTCCCCAGCCTGAGGGGTATAAACATATCTCCTGCCCCTCCTGAGGGGCAGGAGATATGTTTATGCGGAATGCAGCTGCATGAGGGTGAGCCATGTAAGGATCCTCCAGTCTGTATTAATTGCAAAGGGCAGCATAACTGCAGACCACAAAACTGCCCAGTTTATAAAATGGAAACGGCAATTCAGGAGGTCAAAACAATGCAAAAGCTGACCTATCCTCAAGCGAGGAAAATTGTAAACACCAGAACCCCTCGACCGACGACTTCCTATGCGGAGGTGGCTGCTGCCTCTTCGTCACCTAAAGTAGACGTGGAGCAGTTGTTCTCTAACCTTGCTCCCACCCTGGCTGCACTAATTGAAAACATAATTGAGAGTAAGTTTCAGCGAAAAGAAACAGTAAAAAGCACGACGACTCGTACTCAGATGAAAAGTGTTGATAGAGCAATTGAATCTAATCAGGTGAAAGTGGCTGAAAAATCCGTGGCAACAGTGAGCCGAGTACAAAATATACTACAATACGGGTCGACAAAAGTAGTTGCAAAGTCTTCAGAGGAGGCTTTCAAGCCTCCTTCAGCAGGGATGGTCTCTAAACCACAGAGGCCACCCAAAACCACGCAGGGGGGAACTGTTTCCCCCTTGCCTGAGGCGGTTACTGGTGCGGCTCCTAATACGGGGGTCTCCCAGATTCCCGCCCCCTCATCGGCGCTCGCACCGAGGGTCGATGCCTGTCCGTTGTCCGCGGCTTCGATTGCCTCCGGGATTCGGAGTCCGGGAGCTGTGCGGGGGAAGACATGTCTGCCGAGCACGAATCTGTTCGACAGATGGAGAAAAAGAGAAAGAAGGAATGGCCGAAGGGAAAACCAGGGCTATAATTTCACCTAAAATAATCGAGTCGATAATCCAATAGAACATCAATGGATGTTTGTTAAACATCCATGAGCTCCAGCGATTAGTACATGATGTAGATCCAGTTTGTATATACTTGCAAGGAACTCATTTCCCCGAGATTATAATTTAAAAATAAGAAGATATGAGATATTCCGGCGATATCATCCGCCAAATATAAGAGTTCGAGGTGGAGTAGTCATATTAACATCGACTAGAGCTATCGGAAGCGGTTGTGATAAATACAAATTTGCAGGCGGTCGCAGTCAGAATGAAGCGTCCGCTGCAAGTAACCATCTGCAGCATATACTTGCCGAATTTTGATTGGAAAGAGGATGACATAGCACATCTTATTGATCAGCTTCCCTCAGCAATACTACTGGTGGGCGACTTTAATGCACACAATTCTCTCTGGGGGTCGGATCGAGTAGATCCCCGTGGAAGGGAATTGGAAAACTTCCAATTAAATTTCGATTTAGTTCTTTTAAATGATGGCTAAGAAACCTTTTTCAATGCCAGAGATGGATCGATGTCCTGTATAGATTTAGCACTTATAAGTGCGCCAATAGCACCGAGGTACTCGTTTCAAGTTTTAGATGATCTTTATGGAAGCGATCATTTTCCGGTGAAAATTACAAATGACATTGAGAGAAAAATATATTCCATTCCTAAAAGATGGATACTTGAAAAGGCAGATTGGACGAGCTTCACTGCAAATACGATACTCCCACAAACAACTGGAGTTATCGAAGCTGACGTTGACAGCATAACAAATGCTATACTCGATTAGCGTCAAGGTGGATTCCCAGAACATCAGGGAAACTAAAGAAAAGACCCATTCCGTGGTGGAACGATGAAATGAGTGTAGCAATTAAAAGAAAGAAAAAAGAATAACGCTTTTAAGAAACGTCCAACATCAGAAAATCTAATTGTCTTCAAAAAATACAGGACATATGCAAAAAGAATTATGATAGACGCTAAAAAATGATCCTGGCAGCAATACGTGTCATCCACTTGACAGGAATACGACTGCATCAGACGTTTGGTAGAAAGTGAAGGCTATCTGTGGGAATGCACATTTTGCTCCCATTAGCTGTCTTGAATATGAAAATGAAATTAGAGATACTCCAAACGAAACTGCAGAGCTATTTGCCAATCAGTTTGAAGAAGCCAGTAAAACAGCTGATTATGATGACAGTTTTAAAGCACAAAAATCTGCTCTTGAGGGTCTACTTAATTTTGGAACTGAAATTAATTTTTCATATAATGTTCCATTTAAATTAGAAGAACTAATGAAAGCGCTGGAGAAAGCCGGAAATACAGCTGCTGGTCCGGATGAAATTCATTATGTGATGATGAGGCAGCTGAATTTCGCTGCAAAGCGTAGACTAATAGAATTATATAATGAGATATGGCGAAATAGAATTTATCCGCTGCAGTGGAAGAAGGCTTATATTATCCCAGTTCCAAAGAAAAGAAAAAAATTTGACTGATCCCAATAGTTATCATCCTATTTCATTGACGTGCGCTATGGGAAAACTTTTTGAAAGAATGATAAATAATCGACTTGTTTGGATTTTAGAAAAATAAAATCTTATATCTCGATATCAAGCAGGTTTCCGACAATATCATTCGACAACCGATCAAATGATTAACCTAGAGAATATCATATATAACAGCTTTATTACAAGAAAACATTGTGTCGGAGTCTTCTTTGATCTGCAGAAGCCTTTCGATATGACCTGGCGTCATGGAATAATGCTTCAGTTACATGAATGGGGCATTCGTCGCAATCTGCCAATACTACTTAGCAATTACATGAACAACCGTATCTTTCACGTACAAGGTAACAATGAATATTCAGCAGAGAAAATATTAGAAAATGGCATACCGCAAGGTTCACCGTTAAGCGTTACCTTGTTCATGATGCCATCAACAAGCTGATCTTAGCGATTCCAGCTGAAATCGGCAAAAGCGTTTATGTAGATGATCTGGCAATTGTATATGCCAGCAACAAAACAGCTATGGTGAAATATCAATTATAACGTGCGATAAATGCTATCACTGAAGTAGCGAAGTATAATGGATGTAAATTTTCACCAGAGAAAACGTGTTGTGTACACTTCTGTAGGAAGAGAATTCCTCACCTAAGGCCTGTATTGACAATCGACGATCACCCGATTGAGTACAAAGATATCTCCGATTTCTGGGTCTACTATTAGATAAATCCCTTACATGGGGACTACACATACAGGATTTGAATGATAGATGCATAAAAGCCCTAAACATTATGAAATTTTTATCCAATATCAGATAAAGATATATTACTAAGACTGTATAAAGCATTGGTACAGTCGAAACTTGACTACGGATGTATTATATATTCATCCGCCAGAAAGTCGCACTTAAGAAAGTTAGACATTATACACAACAGCGGAATAAGGTACGCCACAGGTGCATTCCGTACAAGCCCGGCTGTTAGCCTAATGTCAGTAGCCGGAATAATACCACTGCGTTGTAGAAGGGAAATCCTATTACTAAGATATGCAGCAAATATTGGGGCCTTTCCTGCCCATTTAAATCATAAAGCATTCAACAATCATTATTTAGCTGCATTATATGAACGTCGTGCTACCTATTCCCGACCAGCCGGAATAAGGTATCACGAATTGGTAAGGAAATAGGAAATTGCTCTACCAGATACGTTAGCAATTTCTACTAGAGAAATACCGCCCTGGCTTTTGCCAGCGGTAAACGCAAGATTGGATCTCTCCTATGAGAAAATATAAGATAAGCCAGCAGTGATCATCCAACAGGAGTTTTTATCAATCGTCAGTAGTTACGATGAGTACATTAAGATTTATACAGACGGTTCTAAAACCGAGAACGGTGTTGGATGCTCCATATATGTAAATGGAGAAGCCCATTTTTTGAAGCTGCCAGGTATAGCAAGTATGTATACGGCAGAACTCACTGCCATGCAACAAGCTCTTCGCTATAGCGAACATTTTTGCGAAGAGAGAGTGCTCGTATATTCTGACTCGCTGAGTGCGCTTACTGCAATTTGGAACAAGAATATTAAGGACGTCCTGATTGCTAACATCCTCTCTACTATATATGTTTTAAATAGACGAGGACAGCGATGTGTTTTTGTATGGACTCCTGGGCATGCTGGTATTACAGGAAACGAAAAAGCAGACTAAGTAGCCAGAATAGCAATAGTCTGTAACAACTTGGATGTTATTCCTGTACGAGTGGCTGATATAAAGAGTCGTCTAACAAACATAATTAGAACGTATTGGAATAATAAATGGAGCGGATTGGGTACTAAATTAAATGTAGTTAAATCCTTTCCATGCAAATGGAAGAGCGATGCGATACTGACTCGCCGTGAACAAGTGGCGGTGACTAGACTAGAATCGGTCACACGTGTATAACGAATTCATATTTGTTAACCGGCGAAGATAGACCAATATGTGGTGTTTGTAACAAACCACTTACAGTAAAGCATCTAATGGAAGAGTGTACCATATATGAGAACCTCAGAAAGAGGTTCGGCTTAGTAAATAGAATTGCTGCTGATTTGGAAAATGCAAATGAAGGAAAAATAGTTGCTTATTTGCACGCCAGTGGACTCTTAATTAGCGTGTAATTATACAAATCTATAATTACAAATAATGAAGTCGAGTTTTATAGATATTGAAACTTAATAATTTGATATTGTCAATAATTTTCATTTTTGTTATATTATTTATATTTTTAAAAATATCAAGGCCCTTTACACCCTGTAAGTGTTCTTATTCATTGTTTATGTTTGTAGCATAATATTAATTTATATTAAATTAATCAATAAATGCATTGTAACATTTATATTAATGATTAACTTTTAAAAGAATGTGACGATGGCTAATGGACCATAGTAGTGGATGCCCGTATAATTCCTAGAAAAAAAACACAATAATAATAGTAATGAGATTTCCATCTGAAATAATGAAGTTGGCCGCGATATATGATTTTTCAATAGTCAGCCCGTAGCTCCGTAACAGCTACGTTTAGAGTGAAATATCCACGAATAAAAATGGTTTAAAATAATTTTTTCTACCCAAAAATGAAATAAAAACATGAAAGTTCCTTTTGAAATAATAAAGTTGGCCGCCTTATTGGGAAAAGGTGAGAATTTTAAAAATTGAAATACTGTACTTTTAATTTAAGGAAATGTTCACCTTTTAAAGTTTCTCATAAAACTCATAGTTTCTGAGATTCCAATGGTGGCCATCTTGAGTTATAGCTGAGAATACCTGTATTTATACTTGGGTATACCTGTGTATACTTTTAAACATTTAAATAAGATGATCGTTGAACAGTAATACTCTATGCTGTGTTTATTTTAATATGAACAAAAATATTCCAATAATAATAATATTGTACATCAAACTTGCTATAATAAATAATATTACACTTTTAAATAATAAAAAAGGGGAAAAAATTATTACCCAAAATAATGTCATACTTATTTTTTTTTTAAATAGCATAATAATTTATAAAAAGAAATGAAAATTGAATCCGTGATGCTCATTAAGGCAAAAACTTTTTACATGTTTTACTTATCTAGCGTAATTACATATAAAATAGATAATAAAAAAATAAAAGTGAAACTGTATGTAGAAACAAAGATGTTTTATATCGATAACGTCTTACTTTTACCGGAAACGCTTCTTTGTAATTTAATAAATAGAATCGTTTTCAGATTCCATTACAGAGATCTTTTTAAAGATATGTATGAACTCGTATTTCTTAAATGTATAGGAATTCTATAGCAAATAATACTGCAATTCATAGGAAGTAAGTTATCCTTTGTTTCATAAAAATAACATTTACCGTATGATATACAGAGGGTATAAATATGCATACAATTTCATTATGAAAATTAAATGCAATTTATTTTAATAAAAAAGACTACAGAGAAAAAACGGATATCCTGAAAAGTATATTAGTAATTTATACATAAGTATCAGAAAAACGTATAAAAATGAAAATTAAAAAAAGAAAAAAACATACCAGAAAAGAATAAATTATAATCTACAAACATATATCACCTACAAATATATAAACAGTAAAATATTAAAATTAGATAATTTAAGTAATAATAAAAAAATTACATGCATACAAACATATCCTGATCCCGTTCCAGCTACCACCGGGTCTGGGTGTTAACTAAACCTCGCCATCTTTCCCTGTCTTCCCACCATTTCTCCTCCTCTACTTGCTGCCAATTGAAACCTCTATCTTCTACGCTCTTCCTTAGATCATCCTTCCATCGTATTCTGGGTCGTCCTTTGGGTCTTCTTCCCTTCATTTTCAGCTCTGCCATTCTAAGCGGTAGTCTCTCTTTTTTCATTCTATTTACGTGCCAACACCACCTCAAACACATTTTCTCTACCCTTTCTCTCATACTCATCAATCTCAAATTATTCCTTATGTCTGAATTTCTTATTCTATCTCTCCTTTTATTGCTCTTAAGAACTTCATCTCTCCAGCCTGCAACCTACTCCATTCCCTTTGTCATTTTCCACGATTCTGTTCCATATAACATTATTGGCATGTAATAGGATTGATACATCATTACTTTTGCTCTTTCTGGCACTGTCTTGTCCCACAGTAAATGCTTAACGCCATAGTAAAAGCTGCCTCCTTTTTGCAATCGTTTTGTTATTTCTGATGAAATTTTCCCATTATCCCTAATTTCACTTTCCAAGTATTTAAAACTATTTACTCCTTTCAGGCATTCCCCATCAAGTACCACATCTTGCTCCATTCCCTACTCTCTCGCAACTATCATCATCTCACTCTTTTCCCTACTGATTTTTTGTCCATATTTATTCATTACGTCCTTCCAAACATCTAACTAATTACATACATAAAAAACATAAATTCACTATAAACCAAGTAATAACATACTGAAATATGTTTGAAATAAAGGAAAAATTATAAGAGTGATTTATCCGTTATTTAAACAGTGAAATATAGCCGGCCTCCGAGACGCGAGTGGTAGCGTCTCGGCCTTTCATCCGGAGGCCTCGGGTTCGAATCCCGATCATGCATGGCATTTTCACACACGCTACAAATCATTCATCTTCATTCTCTGATGTAATACTTAACGGTGGTTCAGGAAGTAAAAAAAAATTTGAAAAAATGTATTTAGAAAAAAAACACGATTAAGTATTTAAAAATTGATTTGTAGAACATTTTAATTCTAAAAAAAATCAATTCTTGCTTAATATCTAACAGAAATAAACATAAAATTTCAGGAATTAATATATTTTTTAATATAGAGTATACCTGTTATAATGTTGGATTTAACAATTGGAAAAAATGTGATCGAAAAAAATTAAATTTCGTGTGAGAATGAGTTATTTAGTAAGCTTATGAACTAAAAAACTGTTTAAGGCTGTTGAGGCTCAATAAATATCATCACATTAAAGAAACATAGAAACATTAGTGATTAAATTAAAAAACGGGTTTTCATATAATATCCAGTTTAATATATTTTAAAAATTCATTTAAAAAAATCAACAATTCCACAATCTTTCAGTTATACATCATTCTGAAAAGATTTTAAAAAAATTTTCGCATTAAAATAAGCATTATGAAGTATTAATGAACAAATTAACTCTGAATAAGGACTTGAACGGTACATATTTGCGGGTTAGTTCTTGTTTACGTTTAAAATAAACCAAAAAAAAAAAAATTGATAGATCATAAAATAATAATAGAACTAGTTTAATAAGTTGAATGATAACTGAAAATTCCGTAAATAACAGTACAAAATTAAGTATTAATATCCGTAATAAGTAGAACTAATAATAATAATACCCTGGTGAAACTCCAATCTCTTGTCTACGCATACATCCGGGGCGGGTAAAGACATGGTATTACGGTACTTTCACTTACGTCGACTAATGTTTAATGATAATGTTTTTGCTTATCGGCTCCCTATGAAGTACAGGACTGGCGGTACCAAGTTGTCTGAACTGGTTGCAGTTGTGCTTCTCGGTTTCGCTATTTTCAGCGGCGGCGAGATACATGACCGTGATCTGTTTTGGCCGACGCTGAGCCGATTACGAACGGGGAATGCGCATCCCTCTTCCAGGTAGTTTAACAGGGTTGAGGGTGAGCCGATGTGAGCTTACTCTCTCGAAATCTTACGCCGTTCAGCGTCAATCATTTCGGCCCTTGACAGGTAATTTCCCATTTGTAAGGGTATCGGAGCCGTTACTGCTACGTGCGAGTCCTAGAATGTGTGTGTAATGGGTCAGGCAGTACCTGACTCCCCGGTCCAGGTTAAATTTGTGGGAGGCGGCTAACTGGAAACCCAGGCAGGATCAGTGATCCGGAGCATTTGTGACATGTTAACTAGCGTTTGTCTTTTTTTTAATGGAACTTTCAATTTCCACACGTTCTATGCTACAGGACCACATAAAAGCCTTAATCAAGACAAGCCTTTGTCTTCGCAAGCGAAGGGAAGGGAAAGGGTTGAGTCTACGAATGTCGAAAAGTGGGATCGAACAAAATTACCGAAAAGTAATTCAGCGATACAAAAAAATATTTAGTTATCAAAAGGAATAAAAGGAATTTTTTCAAGATTAGTCCTTTCATAGAATCACGGATTTTTGCAGGAGGACCGGTAAAGAAGGTTAGGAAGACCTTTAAAGTTAGCAAGGAGGTTAGGATTGTTCGTTGAAACAGTCGACAATTTACAATAATCACGGTTGCTGAAAGGAAAGAAAATCGGACTGTTATACACTGAGGTTACACCGCACGGTACTCTAAATACCACTAAATACCCTAAATAAGAGGGTTGTTGTGTGCAAGAACTTGCTGAACTGCACAGAGGAGAAAATCGTCAAGGAGCTGATTGAACAGGGAGTTGTAACGTGGCACGATTAAACACACGATGCAACGCAGAATTTGTAACCTCCGCGCCCCATGTTTTGACGTTCATCAAATCGAAGTCCAGAAAAAATAAAGGCCGGCTTTCACAAATTAAACGTCCGTCCGTTCATCCCGACTTCATTACGATGCTTTGGATGTCAGAGATTAGGGCACACAGCGGCACGTTGTATAAGGAAAGAGATTTGTGTGAAAGAAGATTGTATAAGGAAAGAGATTTGTATTGGTAACCTGTGTAAGAATCCACCTGTCTGCTTCACCTGTCATGGGAATCATTCTGCAACATCAGGAAACTATCCAGTGTATAAAGAGGAGGTAGCAATTCAAGAGGTTAAGAGAATTCAAAAGATGACGTACTTCGGAGTGAGGAAAATTGTCCAAAATAAATCACCGAAGGTAATTTCATATGCGCAGATTGCTGCAACTCCTGCAACTTCTTTCAAAGCAAAAGATGTAATTGCAGAGCTTGCACCGGTAATAGCGAATATATTTGAACGTACTGCTAATAACAAATTTTGAAATCGTCCAACCAGAGAAAACAATCCAAAACTGCTAAAGAAAACAACAGATATCAATAAAGAAAAGAGTTCTTCTACATTAAGAAATGAACCTTCGACCAGTTTTAAGGTGGGTGGAAAGTGAAACCAAAATACAGAGGAAGTCTGAAGGCAAAATACAAATTGAAAAAAGTGTACTTTTTTTCAAAGAAGCAGAGATAAAGTGAGAAGCAGAGATAAACGTATTGAAAAAGAGGAAATTATACGACCAATAATGGAGCCCCCGAAAACAGGAAGGCTATTAAGTGAGGGGCCCCACACGCTTTACTGGGAAGTGAATCTCGACTCTGATGCATTGCTCACCGCACCATCTCAGCCGGTATTATCTGATGCCGGCACCAAAATATCCTCCGTAATTTACTGCGGAGGATCGGAAGATTCCATCTCCGGGGCCTCAGACAACTTGGAATTTTTTGGTGGAAGCCGTCAGGAAGATGGATAAAGAAGAAAAAAAGGATGGTCTAAAGGAAAACCTTGGCTGTAGAAAATAATAATGTAGAGAGTTTTATGAGCTTTTGACAAATTTAATGAAATAATAAGTTTTTTTAATAATTGTAAGATTTTGTAGCTGTTTTGATAGAGTTCACAGCATCTTTTTAGAAATGGACTGTCCGTACAAAGATGTATTTTCCGTACATCCTTGTCATCTTATGTTCTTTTGAGGTTTTAATGTAGAATTTTTCTACTAAAAAATACTACACATGAATAATGTTTCTTAATTTTACCCAGATTTCATTACATAATAGTTATATTTTATAAATTATTGTTAATAAAACAAGAAATTGATTGATTTTTGGTACGCGGTGTTTTAAAATATGAAAAATTAATTACATTTTTACGTGTTAATTAAACTTATATCTTAATTTTGTACATAAAAAAAAAAACATTAAAAATTGTATCTTTGTTGTATGAAAATTGTTATATAGATGTGAAAAATTAGGAAAGCGAACGATAATAAATTAATAATTAAAAATTATTTTGTTAATTATTCTCTTATAGTATCATCGCAAGGTTAAAACAAAAAACCGAAAACGATTTATACTGATAATAATAAATAACGTATAAAGAGTTTTTCGTAAAGATTTAACGTTTACTTCCCGCAGCAGCAAAATCTTAATTAATTTTTTTAAAGAAAGATTATAGTAAGCGGGATCTTTACAAAAGGAGGGAAGTTATTTATTTATTAAATTCTCAATTATTTAATTCTCTTTTAATATTTTTTGTTGTTATATAATATGTTTCCATTTAAAAAATCTATTTTTAATTTTTGTTAAAAACTCTTTTTACATATCCGATACTGCTTGAAAACCTCACTGATGTCTTAAGTTAGCAGAAAATTGTGACACATTCTTCATAGGATTATTGACCGATCATCACTAAATTTTAAAGATTCTTTTAATATATTCGTTTAGATGTTACAAGGACTCATCAGAGAAATCGCGGTGGAAACCGGACAGATTTATCATAGTCTAGTTCATTCGGTCTATTCTTTAGATAAATTAAATTATTAATTTAGTTTTTCTTTAGATATTAATATTGTGAAACTAATCACTTTAAAACGAATTAGAAACACGCACGCATACAAAAACACACATAATTAATTTTAATAAATGGAAAAAAGTGAAATTTGGGAAGATCGTATATTTGTCTCTCCGTTCAGAACTTTCAAGTAACGTTTCAAAAATATAATTATTCGATTTTTTCGAAAATTCTACAGAATTTCACTATGGCCTGGGTTAAACTATTTTTTCTTAACTAAATAAAAATTAATAAACACAAATTCCTTGTTTTGGGGACCTGGGCGAAGCCACATGTAGGGTTATTAAACGTTCCCTCACCCAGAAAACACGCTCAGGAACAGATCGGACGTCAATAACGATTGTTTTTACGGCTATAATATGACGGTTAAAATTGGGTGGTTCGTGAATTGAGAATATCAGATTTTGATAATAAATGTTGACAATACTGTCCTTGTTTTCGATTTTTCGTTCATGAGAATGTGACTGAAGCGTTGCTGGTTATTTTATTGATATGCAGCTAACTGTCATCAACTCTTCTTTACACCTCTTACCATACATGGGATATAAACCGCCACAAAAATAGTGCCCCAAAAGATTCATTATTTCTAGATCACTCAAGGTGCTAGCACTGCTTTCATTGCAACTCTTTTATGGACCCAACCATCCGTCACATCTGAAGATAACTGTCAGGAAAAGGATCGGAATGCAATCCTATATTCCATCTATTCAAATATAATCAAAACCCTTCATTTTTATAGTATATAACCGCTATTCCATAACATTTATTCAGCAGCAAGGGATAAAAATCTAGTTTGTGCAATATACAGGAGGTAATGCACTCCATACGGAACGGAGCGCATATTTGCGCTTATTTTAGTGACAAGGTTCGGTTTAATCTAAATTTGTTAGCTGTATACAGCCACTTATAGAGAGGTAAATATCTTCAAAATTTTCACGACCAGCCACTATGAACGCGTAATAGTGAAGTTAGGTGCACAATTTCTCACCGCTGTGTTTCATTTCCTTTGTTTTTTTAATCTAATAAAATGTAATTTTTGAAATATATCATGACCTAAATCAACAGTTTATTGCATTTTAAAGGAAATCGAACGAGAATGGTGGTTTTAACAAAATATCACTACTTTTCATACTACTAATTAAAGGATAACGATGCTTCTAGTCATAACTTGATCTCAAAAGACTTGCGATTGACAGAATATCTAAATTTTAAAAACAACTACATTTCATCCTTTGGAGAATTTTTAACAAAACTTTTAAAAATTTAATTTTTTAAGACTATCTTCATATATTTATTTAATTGAAAACTAACAATAAAGTGATTTTAAACATGGAATAAATTGAGAAAAGTGTGTCGGTAAATATCATAAGACGGGTAAGAAATGATATAAAGGTTAGGGAAAATTATTTTTAAGGTCTATTATGAAATTAAAGTTATGCACAATTATTAATTAAATTATCATCTGAGTCTTACGTTATAATAAATATTTAAAATGTAAATTTTATATTTATCTTTTTTTTAAATAACATTTGTATATAGACTGTACTTGAATAGTTTGTATGCAATCTGTAGACGAATAACCAATTAGAAATTCTATCCGAAATTTATCTTTTTATTACTATTATTAGTTTTTAATGGAAAACCTTTCTCTATTTGCATGGCCTGGACTGTAGGCGGTAATAGGAAACAGCTTATTTTACACGCAGTAATAAGCGAAGAAAACGTGTTTGACTTGAATTATTTACACAGCTTTTCTTGTTTATTCCCATTTCTAATCGAATTTTCCTTGAGTTAATCAGGTATTATGTGGTCATTTTATTTAAACAGTTACATTATACCTCAGTTTTTTAATTAAAACAACCCGATGATTTCATTAAAGAAAAATAATTAACTCGACTTACTAAGGCTTAATTAATAAATTCGTCAACGATGCACTCAATACCTTTTTTCTTTTCCCTTCCTCCGCTAAGGCGGAGCGATACAGGTATTTATGTAAGAGGAGGTGGAACCTTACATAATACATCCAGAGACCCGTGTGGCCGGACGTGCCGGATTCCTACCGACTAAACCTCCCCTTCATCCACTCTCCCTGGAACTGCCTTGGGCATAACATTAGGGAGCGCAGGCACCCACACATATCAGAAACTACACTTCATCCTTTGGAGAATTTTTAACGAAACTTTGAAAAATGTAATTTTTTAAGACTATCTTCATATATTTATTTAATTGATAACTAACAATAAATTGATTTTAAACATTGAATAAACTGAAAAAAGTGTATCGGTAAATATCATGAAACGGGTAATAAATGTTATACAGGTTAGAGAAAATTATTTTTAAAGTCTATTATAAAATTAAAGTTATGCACAAATATTGTGAAATATAATGTATGTGCATATAATGTAATATTGTGCATATAATATATGTGCATACCCGCCCGTGAGCTAGCGGCGCTGGTATGCACACGGTACGGCGACGAAAAATGTGCAATATAACCCGTTAGGACGCAATTCAAGGCCCGTACACAGGGTCAAAGGAACAGAGGCGTCACTAACTCGGACCAACGATCCGACCACATACACACAAACACGCACGCACGCTCATCCACAACTCACGCCACAGAGACTGCAACGCCACCTCACACACACCAAAGTGCACACCGCAAAAAAATCTCCGTACGGCCTCGCTCGGGAGCATCGCATGCCCACGCCGTATTATCGCGCGCAGCACCGTGCCGCATAACGTGCAATACATCCCGTGTGGACGCAACCCAAGGCCCGTACACGAAGGGATAAGGGAACAGACGTCACGAACCCGGACTAAAGCTCCGACCACACACACACACAGCCACATCTCAACAAAAAAAAAGAAACCAAGCTAATTAACGTTGCACGAAACGGTCTTCTTCCTTCAGCTTATCCTTTAAGATCTTCTTAATAAACTCGGAGATGAGCCCCACGACCGCTCACCCCTATCATTAAACGGACAACGTTGTCTGGGGTTATTGGGCTAACATTCGTGACCAGGCTCCTCCTGCTTGGCTCCCTGGGGCACTCAAAGACAAACGTGTTCCACTGATTCTACCTTCTCTTCGCAGTAGAAGCATTCACGTGTTGTTATCTTCCCCCTGTCAAACAAGTTGGAGTTGAAATAACCGTAACATATGAGGAAGTAGTGGAGTTCTCCTGCCCACCTATCCAACCAGCACCTCACATCCGGTATTAGCCTCATGGTCCAATGGCCTTTATGAGAGGTAACCTACATCCTCTGCCAGCACCTCAAAATTTTCTGCCTAGCGTCACTCTTATCAAAGCTCCCGTACCTGTCACCTCTCTCCATGCCAACAGGTCGACAGGTGGAATTTCCGCCAGAAGGAATGCCGCCTCATGGAACACCATCCGATTTACGAAATGACAAGGAGGTCCAATCTCCTCCTCACCCTTTCTAGCATGTCCCTCCATGTGGCTGCTTGTAGTCCCTTTCCTAAGCCGGCACAGCGTAGAGGGTCCCAGAATCCACCACAGACGCGAACAGTCTTCTTTTGGACTGGCCCCGCCCACCAATGTTCATCATGAGTCACCTTAACGCCAGAACTAACCTGTCTTCCCTCTCCATGGAAAGCCAGCCTCTTGTCGAGTCAGATCCCCAGGTACTTGACCAAGGACGTTGGCGCGATGGGCACACCCCCCTGCTACAAACTTCACCACCTCAACCCACCTCCTATTCATGAAGACCACCGCCTCAGTTTTATGAACAACGCAGATGAAAAAATATCGATAGAAACTAGAATACAAAAAATGGAAAGAGCATTTCACAATACAAGCAACACAGATAACAAAAAATTGTAATCGTAGAACACAGAAGAAAAGAGAGATTATTAAACAGTGGTTAGATCCGAAATACATTACGTAGCAGAAACACTTACTAGAACCAACTACCAGAATTACTAGAACTACCTAGAATTGAATTTCTCGAAAAATTAGAATAGACCAAAAAAAGAATTCTGATGAAAATCGTAGGCCATAAAAGTAAGATTGAATCAATTTTCAAATTAAGACATAATAGAAAACTGTATTTAAAGTTGAAAAACTAACTGATGTCATGAAGAAAAGAAGATTACATTTCAATAGATATATATACATAGGATGGATGATAACAGAATAACTTAAAGGTATCTTTGACTAGCTAAGAAATTACAAAATCCAAGCCTGTATGGTTTCGGGAAATCGAAAAAGATATGAAAAACATTAGAATCAATACAGATACGATAAATGGCAGAACACTTTTTAGGCAGATAGTTCAAAAAGCAGGTTTTCAGGAACAGAAAAATCAAACAGTAAAAGGAAGTGAACACAAAATTAGAAGTTCATGATATTCTCAAAGGATGAGAAAGGTGTGGGCACATAGGGAATAATAACCAAAGTGCATTTATCGCACCTTCTAAAAGGGTTATTGCCACCTATAGATCTTATGACTGGAGAGAGAAGAAACCGGTCGTAGGTATAGACAGAACGGAAGTACGTGCAGAGTTAAGACTCCGTTGGAAGGAGAGATGGTTAGTTAAGCGATAAGGCACTAAGGACTAAGCGCCTTATAGGGAATATGGACGAATAGTGCAACAGGAGGGATGGAGAGGTTGACCACTATCTATGCCAGGCACTGATGGGGCATGGTGTTTTTGATAGCTATCTACTTTGCATAGATACACAAAATACACTTGATTGTATTTTTTCCAAAATCCTATGGATACACCGGAACATACGATATTTGACTGTCAAGCGTGGGACAATTATAGACTAAGATTTGATATATTAGACCTCACACCAGAGAATATGCTTCCAACTATGCTTGATTCTGAGGATACATGAAAGGGTGTGGTATCATTTGTAACAACTCTCCTACGTAAGAAAGGAACCGGGATCGAAGACACAGGTTATCAGTGAAAAAAAAAAATTAGAGAAGGAGAAGAAAAAACCCTAACCGGCGGGGTGGCTTCGTGTGCACCCCGTTTTGAGTGGGCAAATAAGACAAGATCAAGATCTGGCTATTGGGGTCGGAAGCTGGGGAAGACATAGCCGAATCTGGCATTTCCCGACCTCGGCGATTAGAGGCTAAGGCACTTAAAAGAAAAGATCCACATCCGATGGGCTGACCGACCGTATCGAATTTACAGCCGGCGGTTGGAGAGGCTCACTAGAGGCAAGTACACTCCCCTGGGTTGAGCAATACTTAATTGTTAAGTCCAACCCACGGTAGGAGGGAAAAAAAGGGTTATTCGGAAAAAAAAACTCGTCTTAAAAATCCATTGATGAGAAAAAATAATATTCTTTAAATTTACAAAGTCAGTAATAAAATAAGACAGATATACTTATCTCCAGTTTTTAAAAAGTAAAAATTGAGATAAACATTGAAAAAGTATCCTTTTGTTAATTTTGATGCGTTTTACAGGTTATTTTTAAATTTTCTTTTAATAAAACAAAATGCTTGGGATTTATTTTTATTTTAAAGATGGGTAGAGTTAAAAATTGCTGTTATTATTATTAAGGCAGCCATTTAAAAAAAAAGCAAGACGTTAAAACTGCGTCTTGATGAAAATAACAAATAATAAATTAGAAAACTATATACAACAGACTGCTACCGAGCATGTGAAATGCGGAAATATTTATGATCATTTACCTAAGTTAATTTATTTAATTCAAATAATCATTAAATTTTTTTTAATCTTCTTTAAGCAGATTATTTAGATGCAGTTACACATTTTTTTTTTTACAATTTCTTGAAGATTTGCATAAAAATAGTTTGAACACAAAATTTATTTCAGGTTACAAATTAACATTCAATAATAATTCAATGCTGAATAATGATGATGAAAAGGATATTTAAATATTTTCTCATCAATAAATAATTTTTTTATTCTGAACAGTTCATAATAACGCATTATTCTACTCCATGGTTAAAAAAAACTGCCCAAGCATTTGCTTGGATTAATCAAGTGATTTGTTTACATTTTATAATAGATTATAAAACCTTTTGTTTAAAATATGCTTCACTTATGTTGTATGGAAGAAACTTATTGTGTGAACAACAAAGAAACTTACTTAGAAAAAACAAGCAAGCAAAAATTATTGAACTTGGAGTATACATTAAAAAGTAACGTTTGAGAATATATGTAAGAAAAAAATATACAGGTCAAACTGAAAATTTCCTTTTTTTGAGATTGGTTATACCAACAAGAAAAAGAACATTTTTTTTATTAATGATTAATAGTATTGCATAAATACATTGTGTGAAAGTGTTTCATCCTTACAAGGTACAATACTAACTATCAAATTAAGTTCAATTACCAGCGGTTGCTTATAAATGGTAAGTATGTCATGAGTAAGTGACTGCCAATTAACCTGTGTAACCATTGGGATATCAATTCACTTGAAAATGAAAGGAAAACAAAGTTACTGTACTTTCTCGCCATTTGCATATAAATTAAAATTTAACTCTACCACCAATGATAAAATTTTAAATTATTTTTATTGTTAAAACATTGCTAATGCTCTTATTTATTTGTTTACATAAAAAAAAATAAGTAAAATTTTGTTTCTGAATTGATCTGAAAAATTATTAAAAATTCTTATCTGAGTTAAAGTAATCTATCTTAAAATATTAAGAAAAAAATCATTAAAACATCTGATATGATAATATTTTAAGCTTTATGATAAAAGTTACTTTGAAAAAATATTTCCACCTTCTTATAAATAATAACTTTTCATTTATAATAAAATTTTGAAAAAAATTTAATTTTAATGATTTGAAAAAATTATATTACTCCTATTTTTAGGGTGTATTAGTCCCTTGCAATGAAAATTGTTTGCTCTGTTAAAACTTCATTTATAAAAAAGATTTTTTTAATTATATATTTATAGATTGTAACAATAATTTGGAAAAAATACAATTTTTAGATAAGGGAAGTTTTGTTAAAAAACTATTTTATTTTTTTTATTTCAAGAAATATTTTTTGTCATAAAAAAAACAATACCTACAAAGATGATTTTTTAAGTTTAATACAAGGACTATTAGAAATAAAGTATGTTCAATATTTATCACCTCGACCCATCATTTGAATTAAAAAATAAAAAAATAATTTAAAACAAATTTATCAGCCTAATGTTAACAGACTAGATTTTATAACACAATATATCTCATTCATGATACGTAACGGATAAATCTTAAAAAAAAAATAACTTTTGAAATTGTTTAAAAGATTCTTTTGTGGAAATGTTTAATACATGCCTTACATCTACATGATTGGAGAGGTAAGACTTTACTTGATTAGTAACTCAAAAAACAGTCTGAGTTTGATACAATCCACATGTAGAAAACAGAGTACAAATAGATCAAATTAATCCCCAATAAAAAAACAGCTGATTTTTGGAAAGTATTATAGCGTGCTATTATATGTGACGGCTTAAACAATGTGCATATCTATTCAAAGAAAAGATGAAAGATTTTGAAAGAAGTGGATAGCAGAAGGGGGAAAATCGACCCATAAAACATTGTTTCTGATTGGTTTAAAATTTAAATCCCCTCTTACATGCCCAATATTATTCTGTAATATACAGTACTGCAATTATGTTGACATTATAACATTTACACTCCATCACACTCTCCATCACAAAAAAAAAGTTTGTGTTTGAAATTGTTACTAGTTTTCTTGATAGTGTAATTTCAATATTTTATATTTTTTGTATAAGATTACATTAAATATTTAAGCATATCTGAGAACAGAACTCTATTAATAATCACAATTCTTTTTTATTATTATTAATTTAATATTAATTATTAATTAATTAATTATAATTAATTAATTTATTATTAATTATTATTATTATTAATTTTTATTTTTATTATTATAATGGCACCAATAATTGGTGCCATTATAAATAAGAATCAATACAGTCTATTGGTTTAAGTTTTGATAAAATTTCTTCTCCGTGTTGAATTATATATTTTAGCAATATATTACAGTGTATGCATAATTTCACAATTTTTGTTAACAACATTATGGAAATATGATTGAAAAAAATATTTATTTAATCTGGTGGGAATCTCAATGATGAGTTAGAAAAGAGTACAGTTGCTCCACTACAAAGTAACTGTTAAAGTAGTAAGTCTGTACTATGCTGCATGCTTATTAATGAAATGAATACTCTTTCTAAAAGAATATCAGACTCAACAATTTTAATGAAAATTCTTCTTTCTTTCAAAAATCTGAACAGCACATGAGAAAAATTATGAAACTATTTAGATTCTGTAGTAATGTTAAAATATTTCAGTGAGAAAATACATTTTAAATACTGATATCTTATCAACAACTTTTTTTAAATGGCCATAAACTGGAATCGATCATCAGAAAAATCTTTTAGGTTTTATTTTATAATAAATACTTTTTTATGGTTCTAAGTTGCTTTTTTTTTCAACTCGATGTTTAGGCTATGTATTAAAAACTTTTTTACATCATTATGATAAACAGTCATGCAAAGAGAGGATGATGAATATTACATATAAAAGTTGCTGTCAAGGAGAAATTACCTCTACTGCACCTTTGTGGTTAATTTTAATTATCAAAAATAATTAACAAATTTCCTTTTTGTAAATGGAAACAGGAGTAAAAACAAATGATTGAAAGATAACTTAGAGTAGAAATCTTGCGAATTTTCTGTGAAATTGTATAATTTAATATTTTTATTTATATTGCAGAATTTAGTTTTCAGTGAGAATTTTTTCTTAAGTGAAATTTAGTTGTTTCTGCACTCTGTATGTGTATACATAATGTCTGGTCTGTGTAATCATATTTAGGTGGAGGAGTGCCAAGTGTATTACAAGAAGTACATGTACCAGTAATGGAGAATACAGTCTGTCAAGAAATGTTCCAAACAGCAGGCCACACTAAAAGCATTCTAAACAGTTTTGTTTGTGCTGGGTATGCTAATGGCCAAAGAGATTCTTGTGAGGTATGTTAATTTAAATTTATTAATTAAAAATTATAAAAAATAAAACTTTTATTACTTTGTGGATTATATAAATTATATTATTTTGTTATAATTGTGGTTTTTTATAACAATGTATTATAAAATACATATGAATTTCCTTGAATTTAAATGAAATTGAGTTGCATCCATAAAACAAAAAGAATTATGGTATGTCTGTATTTTAAGTGTTATAATGAATGAAACACATTATTAATTCAACAATCTCTTTATGAAACTAATAAACATCTACAACCATCATCATGAAATAATAGATTAACAAATATATGTATTTATAGATACTATAAATTAAGATTAGCATAAAATTGTCAGTTCTGTCAATTTTTCTAGGTACATATACATAAAACTTACATTAAATGAAAGTTTCACCTATTGAATAAAGAAAATATTTTCAATACATAGTTTCCTGGAGAAAGAAGAAAATTAATGAATTTTTTTATCTGTCCCAATATTTTTTATGGTCATAAATAATTTGAAATACAAGCAGCATTAGACAGAGTTTCTTTCTATGATAGTAATGGTGCTAATTATACAGTCATTGTAGTGAACAGAGAAGTTGAGTATGAGCTGAATATCTCCTGTATTTTGACATGTTCCAGTATATTTATTCAACTTGGGCAAAAGAAAAATTGGATATAACCTTTTTTTTCTGTTCTTTTAATCCACACCCCACTCAATACTATGTATTGGATGGATGATGGGATTAAACTAAAATATCAAACCTTCTTTAATATCTAAACCTTGTATAAATAATTTAACTAATACCTAAACCTTTCATTAACCGAGTAATTACAACCTCCTTTTGTTGCTGGATATAAAAAGGATTGCTTAAATAATATATTGTAAAACCACTTTTAAATAATTTAAAACTTCTTAAATATTTTTATAATAATTATCACTGGTACTAGTGATATATTCCAATTTCTCCATGAACTTTGACTTATGTTCAAATAATGTTGTTCATTAGACTTCCACAAACATACTTTTTCTATTTCTTGTATCATATTGTCTTAATGAATAAATTATTTGATACTATAAACTACTGAAATGACAAACTAAACCAAATTCTACAAATAAACATTTTTAAAAACTTTAAAAAATTGTATTTCTAAACTTTAAGTTTTTCATTAAAAAAATTTATGGATTTTATTAAACAGTTTTGATCCCAAACAATCATGAAACAGACAAAAACACAATAGAGAAAGCACATATGAATTTATTTTATTCATAAAAATTTTGTTAAAATAAAAATTAAAAAATTACTTCACTCAACTTTTACCCCAGTAAACCTGAAATCAGATGCTTATTTTTCAAGATTGATTAGCATCTTACTGTTAGATTAGTTATAACAATTTATTATGGGAATTAACATATATTCATTTTATTCAGACTGAATATTTATTCATTGTACAGATCATTCCAGGAATGATTACTTCTCCACAAATAAAAATGGGATGCCCCAGCATTTGTTGGTATAGGTAAAAAAAAAAACAATAATAAAATCTTGACTTTTGGTTAAAACCCAAGAGACTAGATTAATTAATAAAAAATGAATGAAAGTCCTTTATGATAGATATAATAGTCAAGCAAATATCTGAAGGTAGTACATATATAATATCAGCACAAAAAAATAATTTATGATTATAGCAGCAATAGGTTTTTGGAGCTTGTATTATTTTTTAACAAATTAAAAAAAATTATTAATGTAATAATAATAATATTTTTGCTCACATCTGGAGCAAGTGTGAGTGAAAATCAAAATGGGAAAAATTATGGTAATTGATGTGAAATATCATGAAGTAAAAAAAATACAAAACAATCTATCACTTTTTTTGTAGCAGAGACTATTTCAAAAGACGAGAATTAAAATTATTAAAACTTTATAATTATAAATACATTAACTTACCTCACTATCTATTTTTATTCCTAAACAAAAGCATTCAATTTAACTTGGTCAATAATCCCTTTAATTAAAAAGAAAAAAAAAATTAATTTTGCTTACTTCTTTCAAAGTATTAACATCAAAAAGGTAACCTCCATCAGTTGTTTCTACACATTTTTCCATCATTCTGTCACCTAAAAAATTAACATGATAAAACTATAATTTTTAAATCTAATACAAAAAAAATACTTTATACATTATATAATTACATTTTATAATATAGTAACAATTTACTCATTTTTGACATAGACAAAGCTACATCTAGCATCAGAGTAAATGAAGAAAATGATATTGTTCATGTTAATATAGAATGTAAATGTGATCATAATTTGTGTACATATGTGTATAAAGTGATTTACTAAACTATTCATTATAATATTAAACAATCAATTAGAAAGAATAGTTGGAAAAACACAAACATTAATACAAACCAAATCTGAATGAAGCAAGTGCCACATTAACTGAACCTTTTGTCATTTCACCTGGTTGATTGTGTTCACAAACAGATAAAGTACAGCCAAATATGTTTTGCAATTTTTATGAAATTTTGTATGACTAAAAATTTCAGCTTTTTTTTTTACGTCTAGCAGAAATATGCTTTAAATTTAAAAAAAAAAAATATTAGTTTTCAATTCTAGCACTATCATCTGCTTTTAAAATGAATAACAAAAAATACATTTGTATAACCTGTTGTATTATATTATACTAATCCATGAATAATTTGATAAAAAAAATTATTTAAATACAGGTTTAACCAGTAAAATCAGGGTGTTCTGATTACTATATTATGATTATTTTGTAAAGTTATTTAAATTCAGATTTAAGTAATCAATATAAAGCTAAATTATTAATTTTTTAGCAATTTTAATATAAAAAAATATTACAATCATAGATAATTTAATTATAGATATTTTCCCCCAAATATTCATGTTTCTTAAATCTTTATTTATTTATTTTAAATTTTTAATATATTTATGTATTCTAATACGTTTTTAAATATATTTTAAAAATTATGATGGTGCTAGTATTAAAAACTAATTATTTTAAACATTTAAAAATTATTTTTTGAATTTAAAACAAATGTTGCTGCTAATGATGCTATAGATTATGGGTTAGGTATAATGAAACCATTGAATTTTTTAATCTAACTATAAAGTGAAAATATTTTCTGAAAAGAAATTAGTGAATATCTCAATATTTATTTTTTAATTTTAATTAATTTCAGAGATGCCTAGAATGTAAGATATATTTAAATTATTTACTTATTCTTGATTTTGAAAAAGAACACAAAAAAAGAAATGGTTGAATATTTAAATTTTTCTTAATTTATGGTATTATAGGGGTTAGAGATCCATTATGTTTTTACAGACTACTACAAACAATTAAAAAAATATCTGATCCCAATGGTTCAAACGGTTCACTATCTGATGTGGAGCCTACACACATACACACACTTAGTTTTATTTATTTGAGGACATAAATAAATTAAAATCTACTTGAAAAACAGATAATAGAATTAACTCGAAATAGTAGTCATAGATTATAATAACAAAAGTTAATTTTTTTTGTTACTGAACAAGAAAATCAAAATTGATTTAATCAGCAGATTTAATAAATATTGAGAGAACATAAACAGATTTGTGTTTTTGTTTTTTGTTAATCAGGTGACACACTTTGATCCCTTTAAAATTATAAAAATAAATTAAATTACAAAATTAATACATGGAAAGAAAATAAATTGTAAATAACAAAAAAAAAGCTACAGCTGTTTTTGTTCCTTATATGTAATGTTTTTTTAATAATAGAGAAAGTTGTAAGTTGTACTTCTCAGTTCAAGAGTTCAGATGCGTACAACAATAAACAGGTTTAAAGTAGTACAACGAGTTATTCAATGATTTTAGCTAAAATATCTTTTTAATTAATAAATAATTGACAAAATTTATCTATAGATTGTCATTAGTATTTTTATTTCTGAAAAAAATAAATTTGCATTTATCAAAAGCACTGTCCACTGCATCTGTTAATGGTATACTTTTTCTGATTTTCAGTATTTTATGTTAACCTAGATACACACAAGGCTTTAATGTATCCAGATTAGTGTTTTATGTATATTCATCCAATTTTTTAGCACGTGCTTCATCTGTCAGTTGTAATTCAAACAGATAAACTAGTTTAAAGATGAAATCATGTGTACACTAATTGAATATTTAAACATTTATTTATGTTGCCAGGTGAATGTATGCCACCTAAATATAAATGAAATGATTTCACTGCACTCTAATTGTCTCACCATGTTTACAAATTAACAGGCCATGAAAGGTAGTAAAAAAAAAAAAAGAAGAAAAGTAATAATAAAAATAAATTATTTAACTGCTGACCGACCAATTAATTTTTTTTATATAATAAAACGGTTTAATTTTTGGAAAAAAATAAAAAACTGTATGATTTGATTTCCTAATGAACCTCCTTAAAAAAATCCTATTTTATGACTTTCTTTCCATGAACAGGAATTAAATTAGAATGAATTTTATTTTGAATACAAGTCCTGGATTTAGCCAGTTTTCACTTCAGCCATTTATTTATTTTTTATGCAGCCCCTGGGTATGAAACAGAATCCTTTGATAGTTTCATTGAAACAAATTGGAAAATCACCATTGATCCTCAATAAAGAAAGAGCTGTCCTGCCAACAATTAGAAGGTGCAAGCATGATGCCACACATCATATCAGGACAGTGGCCGATTCAATTCACTTGTACAAGGAAGAAAAAATAAAACATAAGAAGATAGTTCACTGTATTACCCATCACCCAAAGATAGGTACCAAAACCCACCAAAAGTACAAATTTTTTTCAGTACAATTTTTTTCTTACTTGTACGTTTCTTAAACACTTGAATTTGTAGGCTCATATTTTATTATATAAAAATTAGGAAATAAAAGATAATTACAAAATAAAATTGCTGGAGTACATTTGTTTTATTTTATTAATTGTTCTTTGTCTCCAAAGTGAAAAATAAATTGCATGAATACACAGATTTGGAATAGCTAATTCTTCTACATTTTTTTTATATAAAGTGAAAATTTAAGGGGGAAACATTTAAAACATATAAAAATGGTATAAAACAATTTTCAAAATTCTAACTAATCTCTTCTCTTCTCTTTTTACTCTTCTGTTTCTTTTTGCTTTCTCTTTTTTTTCTGTTGCCAAAATGACAACAGAAAAAAATATTTTCTAAGACACACCAGGTAATTCAAGTACTCTTAACAATAAATTTGAATATAAACATAATTTTCACGAATTTCTTTCTGCATTGTTCAGTGGAAATTTCCTTCCAGAATTGCTGTAATTAAGGAACTATATAATGATACATCTTCAAATATCTTCTTCTTTCATTCAAATGATAAAGAAAGTGAGATGTATAAAAATCTCTTTTATATTATGAAAGTAATTACCAGAAAAAAATGTTTACATACTCGCTATAAAGTTAATTTTGTTATCTATGATCTTTTTTACTCAAAGGAAAAAGGAAAATGCCATTAACTTTTAATTGGCTATAAAAAATTCAAGCCTAGTACAGTAAATTTAATGGATTTACATCTTAGAGAACTCATAACATGTAACACATTTCAAGTATAGTAATTTGACAAACAACACAACTTTTACATCTAAATAAAAGTATTTTAAACATCTAATTCTGATAAAAACATAAATCATTGTGTGTGTGTGTGTGTGTGTGTGTGTGCACGCGTGCGCGGGTGCGTGCGTGATGTATCTGTGTACATGCACACACAGGTCTATACAAATAACTTTATAAGAAATTCTCTCTTATTATTTCTGTATTTTAAATGTTATGACAATAGCAAAATTTTTTTTTAATCAAAATTTAAGAAAAAAAGATAATTTAATAAATAACTAATATGTGCCTTTAATCTGTAAACTAATATAATAGTTATTTAAAACTTATTTTCAAAGCAATTAAAATTAAAATTCTTACATTTTTAAATTAAAAACAAAATCAATAGCTATAAAAATAAAATTCATACAATGAAACTAAAATAATTTTTGTTTTTATGTTCTTTCATATGATGGTTGATGATGATATTAATTAAAAATCTTAATTTTTGTGGTGACAATCTGAATCGAATTAACAACTTTTTTTTTAAATATTTCAAAACACTTTCCCTCATCTTTATGACATTCTCAATGACTAGTGTTGCTGTTTAAATATTGATACTAGCTAATGTTTTAAAATTCTTTTTCAATTCTAATAAAAAAACCATCAACAGTAAAATTAGCTGTGAGTAATAATATTAGATGTTAGCAATATGATAACAGCAGCACCAGTCACTGAGGATGATTGTAAAACGAATGAAAATATTTCAAAGTAAGTTTTTAAAAATGTTTTATTACATGATTCATTCAATTTGTCATTACAAAAGTTAAAATTCAAATTGCTAAGCTTTTTGTAAAATAATTACATAATGTTCTTAATATCAAGGAAATCAACCAAAAAAAAAAGAGAAAGAAATAAAAAATTGCAATATAATTAACAACAAAGTGGTAGATATTTATAATGCAAAGTATCCATTTTTCTTTCTCATAAAATGAGTGAATGGAAAAATTCTATTTATACCATAATTTTTTTTCTCAAATTAGAAACATCAGATTAAAATTCTACAAAAAATTTGATATAATTAATACATTTCCTACTAACATTATATATAGCTAATAACTACCTAGTCTGTGCTAGTTTGTGCTAGTCTGTGACTGGACTATTGCTGGCTATTTACTGGACATCTCCATTGAACCTGCTTCTTTTGATGAGTAATAACAGAATTATTATCATGGCTCCATCTCTGCAATGTCAATGGCATATTTATCAGGTTCTGTGGCATAGTTATTTGGTTTGTAAATTTTGAGTCTATATTTCTTATACCGTTATACAAAACACCAAACTGATGTCTGAGGTATTTATCAGGTAAAGTAAATGCCTCTAATAATCTATATCAAATTTACATTTATATAATTTTTCCCTAATGTCCTATAAAAGTTAGTTAAGAAAAATTAATGATACTGCAATAGCAAAACATTCACAATTAGGTAATACCAGCAGTAACCCATATTTATTAAAGACTTAAAAAGAACTGCATTTATTAAAATGTTACTTCCGAAAATATAAAAAAAGTGACCTGTGTTATAAATTAATAATGTAGTCTTTATTTTATAATGATGATACATGTTCAAATTTAATCTTTATGTAAAGGGAAACACTAAATGTTTCTCATTGTAACAGATTGTTTAAAATACCCTGCTGTGTAGAATTAGATCAACATAGAGTTAGTTATAAATTCTGCTTTGGAATGATTAGGGAATGGATCTACCTACAAAATAATGAATCAGACTCAGTATTATACTGCTTGATTAAAATGTGTAATTATAAAACAACTCATATAACTTTCTATTTTACCACTGAAACTAATAATTATGACTCATGAACTGAGATTAATCATTTGTTATTTTTAAAGAGTTAGCATTTCTAATTTCAATTTTCAGAATGTAGACTAAATTGTTAACTGGTATGTTTAAATTCTGAGTAATCTATTTTTCAGTTAAACTTTAACACTAGGCCTACTGTGGGTCAGTAAAATTTCAATATATAGTTCAAGGTTACTCATACTGGAATATAATTTCAAGTATGAACATGCCAGATTATAACTGAAGGTTTAAAAGTAAATTCATTATAATAAAAGATTACAGATAACTTTTATTCCACATGAACAAATATAAAAGTAAATATCAACTATTTTGTGGGACAATGTGCCTTGTTCTCAGAGTTTATAAAAATGTGGTTTAACAAATCAGTTATGGAGAAAAATGAGATTGTGCAAGATTATAAAAGGGAAGTCAGTTTATTTTAGTTAATGATATATAGAGTAAACTTACAGTGAAATACAAACAGATCTTGGTGACAAAATTTAATTTTTATCTTTTTTTTTATGTGCACTTATTTATCTTATGATTTAACATTTTTTTCTATCAGTTTGGCATACATCCTCAGTCATGTCATAACAGGTTGTTATTTGTGAAAAGGTTTTATTTTATTTTACATTTCATTGAAGGTTTTATTTCTGTTTGTTTTGTTTTTGTAATCTTACAATTGCATTTTATGTTGGGTGAAGTTTGCTTATTATTATTGCTATTAATGTTAATTATTATTATTATTATGTAAACAAGTATTCTAACATCATAAGGGAAGAGTGAATTTAGTAAAAAAAAAAAAAATGTTATAAACTGTCCATTATTCAGATTATTAGCTTCTATTCTTATTCACACTATTCATTACTTCTTTATTTTTTATTTTCTCTGTCCTTTAATTTTTTGTTTTTATTTCATATTCATGTTTTTAATCTTCTAATTTCTGGAAATATTGTGAAATAAATAGGTTATTGTGAAATAAGTAGGTTGTCTTTAAACATTGTGTCTAAGTTCTCAAACTGTTTTTCTTGTTTCATTTTTCCTTCTTTTGTGGTCTTTCTCCATTTTTCTCTTTAAATAAATGTTTGAAAATTATACCAAAAATACTTCCTGTTTGGTAATTCTTAAATACTTAATATAAATTTATTTTATTTATGTTCTAATCCAGAAACTAATTTTAAGCAAAAAAGAAAAACTTAATCAGTAATCATATTTTACTTGTACCTCTACATTACAGTTTGTTAGTACCTGATTAATAATTCTAAGTAGGTTCATGTGGACAGTAAGTATTAGTCAGGATTAGGAGGCCCATTTTTACTCTATATGTGTAACAGCCCCAAGCTGGGCTTTTTGTATCAACAAACAGGAAATAGAGACAATAGACAGAACTAACCTCTTTAATCCAAACAAACACCAAGGTACAGTAATTCTACATGTCCCAATTCCCTAGCATTGGTCTCCTTAGCTCTTGATATAACATGAATATATGCTCTAGGATATATTCATATCCTAGAAAAAAAAAAACAAATATATAGGAACAAATATATCATAGGATATATTTGTTCCTTTGCTTCTAAGCAAAGGAACAAATATAATGGAAACAGTCAATAGCGAGAATGGGACGATCTTCCCATCTGGAAAATGAGATGGAATAAAAGACAGAATGAAAATACTTTCTTAAAGGAGTTCTTCAATTCTTTTGAAGATAGGAATGTTCATTTCATCCACAACTCCTTGTATATCTTTACTAAAAAGAGTAACATGTTAATGACTATCAGTTCTGTAATGACTAGCTCAAACATATACTGCAACAAATAGAATTTCCTCCAGAAATTAAAAACCTATCTAAGAGCCGATTCAAGTTTCTATAAGGAAAACCCTAACCCATACCCAAAACTCATCCTGGCATGTGGAAGCACCCAAATGCATTATAAAAGAGTTCACTCAAGTTTCTATGAAGAGGGATGAATTATCTGTTCTTATATGTCTAGATCTAAATCGAGAACTGGACATATTTTCTTATATCTGAATTAGTAGTATAATCCTACTAACTAGGATAAAAACTACTAAAATTAACAGTTGCTGTCAAAAAGGTAGGAGTAAAGGATCCCTTAAAGGATGAAGTAACCTGTTGAGTACTTCTTGAGAGTATAAGTTTTGTAAAATGAAATACCTAAAAATCAGAACCATTGAGTAATAATGAAATTCTTTTTATTATTTCAGGGTGATTCAGGTGGTCCATTAATGGTAGAAAGAGAAGATGGTCACTGGGTTTTAGCTGGAACAGTCTCTCACGGTATAAAGTGTGCTGCACCATACCTTCCAGGTGTTTATATGCGTACAACATATTACAAACCTTGGTTACAAACAATCACTGGCGTTAGAAATTTGTAGCCTAATACTTGCCTTAAGTTATAATTCAGGGAAAGTTTCATGAGAAATTTTCATGGCAAATAAATCAGTTAACATTGTTGATAAAAGTGTGTTAATGAAAAAGTGACAAAGACAATCTTTTTCATAAAATAATGTTTGTACATGTTGTCTAGCTCATTCTCTAATGTGATTTATTATTTTAAGGTAAAACATTATATCTCTTATTAATAATATCCAGTGAATTATGATATATAAATGATATGAGAGTAACCAATTTGTGAAAATACTAAATAATAAATAATATTAAACATCTGGAGAAAAATTACAATCATCCTGAGGAGGGAAATATTAAAATTACAAAATTACAACTGATTATTGTTACTGGCAATTGTTTTGGACCGGAAACCAATCAGTACATCACCTTACTATTATTTTACAATGCTGAAAATCTAATAAAAAGCTCATCATAAAATAAGCTAATAAAAGCACTCATTGTAAAACTTCATAATTAAATAATGGAAATAAAAGGGTTTGTTTATTTATCAATTATTATTTTAATTTAATTAACAACTAAATTATTAATTTACACACTTTATAAATTGTAAATGAATATATAACCTTGAAATAACACGGTATTGTTTTAAGACTGATATTTTACAGAACTGCTTTATAGTTATGTAAATAAATATAATTCACATTATTTTAAGACTATATGTTAATTGAAAAAAATTATCTTTTTATTATCCATGGCATGAATCGGTAATAAATTTTTACCTTCAACTTTTTTTAACCGAAGATAGGTACTAGCAACAGCCGTAAAATTAGCTGCTGATCTTTTGGATATCCATAAATGGAATGGAAGTAATGCTATCTGAATTTATATAGATAAATATATATGTAAATAAAGAAAACTAAGATGCAACATTATGCAAAAGTAGCAGACAAAAATATTTTATGATGCCAAATATTATTTATTCAGTAAAATACTATTTATTTGGGTAATTTGGTATCAGAATATACTCGGCATTAAAGTTTTATAAATTTATTTATTTCTTTTTAATTTCTTAAAATCAAAAAAGAATTCTTAAAAGTATAAATTGAAATAAGAAGTAAAATCAATATTACTAATAATTAACAGATACAATACTATTGACAATATCAACACTGAGTAAATCATTTGTCACATTTTTTTTCTGAAAACCAATAAAAACTTCAAATCTGTTAATAATGTCCATAGTATTGCATAGTATTGTTGCCAAGGCAATTAAATTTTATGAGGTGTAAACGTGAGATATGTTATTGCAGATTTAATTAATTACCTAAAATATATAATACCGTCTCTACTTTAATATTTTTCCTCCTTAAATTAAGAACAGTATATCAATATATTATTGTAATTATATAACAAGTTATAAAATTAGGTTGATTTTGTCTTAAATAATCTCGCTCTAATTTTATTAATATGTTTAATACATAAATGCAATAAAAATATTATTTTTAAAAAGAAAAAAAAATGTATAAAGTTAATTTCTTTAGTCAATACAAATCTGTATTTATATTTTATTGAATAAATAAAGCTTATATTAAAAATTTCTTATTACTTCATTATTCTGATTAAATCTGAATAAATATATTTATATGTAATATATGAAGTATTTTATATATCTTATTATATTTTTATAGTACAAAACTTTAAAATCTATAAAACACTTTACTGTAACATCTTCCATTATTTTTAAAATAAACATAAAAGTTAATTTATTTAACATTTAGGAGAAATTTATACATTTTTAACATTTCATATTTAAATATATGTATTTCATAATGTAGAAAACCTCTTTTCATTATTTTCCTTTCTATATGATAATGAAATGTAAGGAACAGATGAACAATTATGCTAACAATTGTGAAGATTAAAAAAATAATTCACTGGATTGAAAAAGGTCTTGTGAAAGAACAGGTAAATGATAATAAATGTTGATGATTAATTAATGAATAAATAAAAACAAAATAAACAACCATTCAGTCTGTGATAGGATGATAAATTACGACTTAATTATAAATAAATTGAAAAAAAAATGAATAAAGTGTCACTGAGAAAGAAATTAATATTATTACTAGTATTATTACATCTGATAATTAATTAACATAAACATCAAGCCAGTGATAAATAAAAGCTTCACAACTTTTTTTTTTTATACATTTGTTTAAAAACTTCTGACCATATTGATATAATCGTAAGATATTATTTATTGTTATTATTTTATAGTTTTAATTAATTTATTTATTTATTTAATCATGTGTGATTGAAGTTCATAAAATATTATGTGTATTACAGTGAATTAAGCAATTTAAATTTATAAAATAATAATTAAAATAAGACTGTCAACAGCTTTTTTTATTTAACAATAAAAAATAAAATTAGTGCTAATAAAAAGTATCTTTCATTTTCTGAAAAGAATAATTTATTTATTTATACAATTAAAAAAGCAGATTAAAAAAACAAAAAATATGTTTTTTTTTTATTATTACTTTTTGATAAATGTAAATAAATGTTGTACTTTTAAATATTATTTCTTATATTTATTTAATTACCCAAGTAAGAATACAAACTTCCATGTTAAAATACATGCGCGCGTGCGTACACACATACACACTGGATCTGAATTGAAGATCTAACCCTATGTATATGAATATAAAAAACAGACGACATGACTACCTCATTTCACAGCTAACTGCAATGCATAATTTTCATACAATATGTGCTGATCACAGACAATATCATATACTGAATGATAAATATCTTTAGTCAATTAAAGATAAATATTGATTTTCTGTTCTAAAAAAAACTCCAGGTTCCATTAAAATGGAGCGCCATATTGGATAAATAAACCAGCAATTCTCCATAAGTTGTTTTTAACTTTTAATGTTTATAGGCCAATAAAAGAAGTAATTCAAAAGGAACTACTTTACACACCTCCTTATCAAGCTGAGAAAATAAGCAAGAGTCAGCAGAATCTGAGACCATGACAGAGAACTAAGTACGGAAATGTAGAGCCCTGAGTCAGTCAGCGCCAAGGTTGGAAGCCATCTTGCCAGTTCGAGAGTTTTCGCTTATTTGAGTGGGTTTTTGATGTATACTGGGTGTTTTTTTTTTAGTGAATCTTTAAAACTAAGTGATATACACATTCTGGTGCTTCGGCGGCGAATTCGCCAAGATATTAGTGAATTAGTAACTCATAATATACACGAACTTTAGAGGTTAGTAATAGTTATAGTAAGAATAAACTTGAATTAATTAATTGATATAAACATTATTTAATAGCATATTTACGCATTTCTTGTGTTATATTAATTGATTTGTGTCTAGATTTTATGTAATAAGACGTAGTAAATAGTTGTAAAGCACGTGGTTAACCTCTTTACGCTATGTGCTTTTAGGCGGCAAAGATAGTTCCGGTGAGCTACGTACAAAGAACAAAGACTGCCTGGTGGAGGAAAGCAAATGGCAGGACAGAATTTTGCTGTCTTTGCAGACGGAAACTCTAAAGTCGACCATATAATTGCAGGTCTCGATATGGTTGCCGAGTCGCACGAGGGAGAGTTAGTTATAGTAACTGTACAGCAGCACATGGTGGACGTTACACGCAAGACGACGGAGTTCTGGGCGCGCGCCAAAAACTGCGACGTCAGGACGTACGTACCGGATCAACAGACAAGGAGACTACCTCCGGCCAATGCCTGAACGGTTGTCCTGAAACAACAAGGAGCATCCTACGCCGACCTCCTTCGGAAGGTTAAAACAACAGTTGGTGACGATCTTGCCGACAACATCTTGTCGGTAAGAAAAGGGAAAGATGACGCCGTTGAGGTACGAGTCAAAGAGGCAATAAAAACCCTGCAAGCTTGAGACAGAATACAGACAGCGGCCCCTGATGTAAAACTAACGGACAAATCTAAGACTGGACGACACACAATTGTACATATCAAAGATCTTACACATGAAAGCGCAGAAAGAAGATGTGGCTCAGGCCATTAAGAAAATACTTGGCGAAGATTCGGAAGCAAAAGTCACGTCGCTGCGACCCGCGTACGGCTGCTCGCAGAAAGCGACGATTGTTCTACCAATTAAAGAAGCCCAGAAACTGGTTGAAAACAGAAGGATCCGAGTGGGCTGGCAGTCGTGCTGGGCCGAAATCCCACAGCAGGAGCAGTCGTGCTACCAATGCTGGCGTTATGGCCACGTCGCAGCGGCATGTAAAGGTCCTGAGAAGACAAAGTGCTGCTACAACTGCGGGGCGACGAGCCATAAAAGGGCTACCTGCACTGCACCAACCAAATGCTTGACTTGCGGTAAAGGACACCGCACGAGAAGCAGAAACTGTAACCAGTAATGATCCGGTTCCTGCAACTCAATGCGAACCGAAGCACAGCGGTGCAGGACGTAGCATGGGGC
>JAAAKQ030513243.1:0-11283 GCA_010016005.3 Zanna intricata
AGTTTTAGTTTAAAGCCTACTATTTTTTTGTAATTTGTATGTGTTTGACTGAAAATAAAAGATATTATATTATATATATTATATTATAATGCAATAATTATATTTTTTCTAACACCTGTTATATAAACTTTTTATAGAATAATACCATAATACAATACAAATCAATAAATAATAACAGCTATTTTTTATTTTTAGAAATTCTTGAACAATATCGATTAACACCTTTTCACTACTTAGAAAAGTTAGAAACTGAACAGCAATCCAAGCGTCCAGACGTCTACAGTTTGTAGAACATGACACGTTACAATTTGATTAATATGGATTTATTTCTGTAGATAAACAAACATAAACAAACCATCCGCAGTATTAAGAGAGTTAAGATATCATGAATAACAACTTAAGCTAATGGGAACTTGTAATATTGCAGTAGAATATTTTTATATAAGAATATAGTACATATCTGTAATAGAATACCATTAATAACAGTAGCTTGGCAAATGTTGACACAGATTTTTTATTTTGTTTATTTTTTATTTTTAAGTAATGCGAGTGGGACAAATAATCGGTGGTGATTTGCTATAAATTATGGAAATAATTTTAAAGTGTGAAGAAAATTCAAGGTGGTCTTAATTACCATTTATTTTTTTAGCGTTTGGAAAAAAAGATAAAAACAACTTCGTCGATCTGTAATTCCAAAATTCTGATTTGACTCTCAGCATAGACTTTCAGTATGTTTTTCTACATAAATAAAACTTTTCTGCAAAAAGCTGTCTTGTCTTCATATAATAATTTATCACTATATTTTACATTCCACATTCTATATCAAAAATGGTCTTCAGACCTTATTCTCATCGTAGTATAAAAATTTTGAAAGTAATAAAAAGGAAAGTAGAATGAAATTTTTGCAGTATTTAAAAATAACAAAAAAAAAATATATAATATATTTATTTATATTTAATATAAACATACAATGCAATATAATAAATGTACTACGATATAAACTTACATTTAAATTTTGCAAATAACTGCTAATCCTTACTAAAGGAAACTTCAACATTTTGTATATAATTCTACATACTCGTTCGTTTTTCTATGAGAAAATATTTACATTTAAGTTACTGCCTGGATTGTTCCGTTAGTTTGGAGCCTTCCTCGACCTTTCTATTTAGTCTTTCGGAACTAACTCAATAAGAGTTTTGCCTTTGTC
Source organism: Zanna intricata (assembly GCA_010016005.3). Taxonomy (NCBI): domain Eukaryota; kingdom Metazoa; phylum Arthropoda; class Insecta; order Hemiptera; family Fulgoridae; genus Zanna; species Zanna intricata. The sequence continues at coordinate 1,208 of JAAAKQ030513243.1, forward strand.
AGGAACATCAATGTATTATCCGGATTCTTTGACAGTAGATTGGGGCTTCCTCAGGGCTGATTTGGGACCAGTCCTGTACTGAATTTTCAGTGCGGACTATGTAACCATCGCCTGATTTTCTGAAACAGCGATCTTTGCTGTTGATGAAGTCCCTTATCAGACCTCGGGGGAGCTTCAATCGGGGCGGGAGACCTGATTGGCGAGTGGCTAGCAAAGAGGAATAAAAGTAAATCACAATAAATCGAGTTATGTCACGTTTGACTTAAGGAAGGATGACTGTCCCCGAATCAAACTAGACGGCGTTTTTATCCCGAATTCTAACCGAGTACGATACCTCGGGCTCTACCTGGATCGTCACTTGACATGGAATAATCATCTGAATGAAAAGGAAAACAGCTAAATATCAGGTTTAAGGAGCTATATTCGTTACTAAGCAGGAATTCACATATACCGCTGTCCAACGAGCGTTAAAATATAACGCTGTCCAACAAATGTTTAAATACAACGCTGTCCATTCTGTAACCCGTTTGGATGTATGGCGTACATTTATGGGTACGACCATAAACAAATCTTCGGTTATACAACGCTCTAAAATAAGTTGGTGAGAATAATTACAGTGGCTTCATGGTTTGCACGGAATGAAGAAATTCATAACTATCTAGAATTGTCTTATGTTCGCGAGGAAATCAAGCGATTCGGTTCATTTTATAAATAATGACTGAGTAATCTTGTGAACTATCTAGAGCTGAATCTCCCGACCAACATTGATGATGTGTGGCGACTAAAATGCCTTCACGTTCTGAACTTGAGGAAGTCTGAATGCGGTGGAACGCCATCCCTTAAGTGTCTTCTCTATGCCTGACGAAGTTCTAAATTCCTTATAAGCCAGTTATATTACTGTTTTATTTATCTTGTAATATTATATTTTGTTTTTATTTTTTTGTTAGGGTTTTATGAACATTTGTACTTTTTATGACGCGAATTTATACAAATGGTCTATTACCTCATGTGTTTACATACTCGTATTATCTTATATTAGTATGATATTTAAAGTGTTGTCGTATATACGTATATTTTAATGCTGGGATTCATTGGAAATATCTCATCAAGCCTTATTTTAATTATATTTACTTACCGTTCCTTGTTGAATTGTGTTTAATGAATTGTGTTAGGAAAAATATTTTTTTCTTAATAAACATAGCGTCTACTGTTGATCAATTTAACAAATTTCCTTATTCATTTCATTTATTAAAAAAATATATATATGCATTATTTCTACTATATCAAACATTTACTTGCGTTATATCCTTTCCATGTTTATCTTCCGTAATTTACAGAATTAACTATAAATTTTATATTGAAATTATGTTACAATACAAAATAATTTTATTTTTTATACAAAATAAAAATTAATTATAAATTATGAGTAAATTATACCATTTTTCAAAATTATAACAGCAGTAAATAATTTTTTTTTTTTCAAAATTTAAAACCGAAATTTTATTCTTATGTAAACGTTTAAAAAATTCTATCCAGCAAAAATAAATTTCCTTTGGAATTTAAATTTTGGTTTTTTTTTCTTTATTAGATCTTATAATAATTAAAATTTATTTATTTTTTTATATATAAATTCTTAAGTTCTACTTTCTATCCGTCGTGAAAAATGTTAGATGTGATGAAATGCAAGAGGCAAGATGTATGATAACGATGTAATAATTTTTTTTTTCTAACTAGAATTGCAAGGCGAACGATTTTTTTAAAGATATACGAGTTTATTTTTCTTCCTTCGATCCTTTGAATCATCCAAACAATGAGTAAACTAGCTAGTTGTAATAAAAAAGAAGAAATTCCTTGCAATTGTATTTAAAAATAGAACAATTTTTTAAAGCAGAGTATTATTTTTATAAACATGAATAATTCGTTAAATTTTAATAATTTATAAGTTTTTCGTAAGAGATATTGATACAAAAGTCTAAATAAAACGGATTACACACAGCAGACAATTACAAATTTAATAACTAAAGGCGGTAAGTGCTCATTCAATTTGTATGCCTTATTATTTAAGTTTATGATTTAAATTTATATTAAAAATTAAATTTTGATCTGATCTAACATCTGTTAACTCAATTAAATAAAATGTTAATCAAAATTATAAGTCTGTATTTCATTAAAAATGTTAGGTAACTTTCCTGTTACTCAACTTAGATTAGAAAAGAGACATGAAATCACACTGTATTATCGGAAAGTGAACAGAAAGGAAATTCAACTTTTCGTTGCTTTATATTATATTCTTTTTTTACCGTAAGCAATATTGATTGTATGAATTTTAATTATGTATTAAAAAATAAATGACATTGAATTACAGTTGTAATGTTAATTGTATAATAAGGTAACTTGGCAAAGGATAAAAGATCTCAAAAGAAGTCTACTGTGTGAAGCTAATATAAATTAGCTTCATTATTTTAGTAATACACATTTAAAATTTTCTTCTTCTGTTTTTATAATGTGTAACTAAAATGTTCTGGGATTTCTAAAGTTTTCTGAAATCCAAAATAACAAAATTTAAATATATATATATATATGGGTGTCGTGTGTATTATTTTTGGTTTTTTTTTGTTTTTTATTCGTTTGCCTACTGCCTACATCTCACTGTAGGTATATGTATATATATATATATATATATAAATCATAGATTTCAATCATGAAATTTCTTGTAATTATATGTTATTCTAAAAAATGTTGGCAATCAGAAAGGAATGGGATATAAAATTGACGTGGTGCTTTATTTAAAAGAAAGCTGAAATTTATAATAAATTAATTAGTATTTGTTTATCTTTAGATTAGTATTAAAAAAATTAGTGGTAATATTATTATTTGAAATAGTAATATTAGAAATATCTTTTCTTTCAATTTCCCAACCCCAAAAATTCAATTTTAATAAATTTTTACTGGTTTTACCTACAGGCTTGAAAGTTTTGATTTTTCTTTAACGTGACCATATAGTCAGAACGGAAAATATGTTAGGTGGTAAGAATAATAAGACTCTTTAATATTATCGCTATGAAAATTAAAAAATCTTTGATACCAGTAATATTTATTAACATCATAACCAGTATTTTAATAAAATAATACGTATGCAATATTTATTCATACATATATTTTTTAGGTGATTCGGCTTCATTATAATTAATTTTGACATTCAATTATTAATAATCGATTATTAAATTTTTTTTCGTTCATTGTAGTTCCCTTTAAAATATATACCGGTTTTAATATTAATACATATCGTTTTTAATATGTTCGTTAAGTTTGGAAGAAGATGTGACAAACAAACGATAGAATGTCTGGACAATCGATTATTAAACCGGATGTATTCATCGCGAGTTAGGCGCAAGTAGATTCAGGAGAACACAATATGAAAATATTCGGCGAGATTTTTTGTAAAATAATTTAAAAAATCAAATATCATTTTATTTTTAAAAAAAATTTACTCAATTTAACAAGAACAAGCAGAATATTCTCATACTAATACGTACCCACAATTGCAAAAACAAGCACCCACGCATCTACGCACCAAAAACTAAGCAAAACAGAAAGAACAATACTTCACAAAATCAACCAACAGCTGAAAGACGAATGATAGAATCTCTGAGAGGCAAACGAATTCAAAGAAAGAAGGAAGATGGTGTAGGAGTAAGTATGAAACTAGTCTGTGACAAAATAAAACAATTCGTATAAGAAAACTTTTAATTAGATATAATTCATCGCATACGCACGCACGAACACATATATATATTTGTTTTATTACCTTTGCTCCTATTTAACGCTCTTTTGCAACTATATGAAAGATACCAATAGCAGTACACTCGTATATGTTTCCTAAAGATCATTAGTTTTGATATTTTAAGAATTATTTGCCTGTTCACTTTAATTACCATAGTGGAACTAAACTTGTGGTAATAACTTGGTTTACTTTTTAGAGATAATTATCAGCAAACTCTTTGCGCGATTGCATCCGCAATTTTTGTAATAAACACATCAGCACTTACAAATCAGCATTCATATGTAAATACATGAATTTATATGTGAAGAATAACGCAATTGCGCTAAATATTTTTCTCTGTAATGAATAATGGACTTATGTCGTTACTTTTATCAAATATAAAATTAAACTGTATTAAAAAATTAACTAATAGTAATAATAATCGATACAGAATTATTTAACCCTTCAAGTTGTCAGAAAAATATTGAATACGCTTTACTATTAACGTTAATACAACGTATTCCTATAATACAAAGTAATGATTTATTGGACGATGTATTATTCAAAGCTTCTTTTAAACACTCATTAAAGAATACTGCTGTTGTTAATCAAATGACAAAAGATATACAACTCACTACTGACTAAAATAATTATTTTAGTCCTTTACATGCTCCTTTGAGACACAGTCTGACGTCGCATGATATATTATAAAAGTAATTTTTCAAATAGTTTTCTCAAGACAAATATGAAAATATTCTTATAAATTAAATATATTTGAAGTTAATTAAATATATTTGACGTTACATTCATTTTTATCGTTCTTTTTTCTAAAATAAAATCAAAAATAATAATAAATTCTACACTTTGAAAACTATAATAATAATATTATGTTTTAAAAATTATTCAAATCATTATAAACCAATACCTAATCCTTTAAAAGTTTAAATAAAAACATCAAATTCGTCCATACATTTTTAATTTGTGAATTCATAAATATTTATTCCTGTCATTCTATCACTTAAAATCGTTTTGCGGAAATAATCCGTAAATCGTGAGAACGACAAAGACATTATTAACAAAAATAATGAACATTTAGTATCATGCTTATTACAAAAAATGGAGAGTGAAATTGTTTACTGTGTATATATCTTCATCATCAAAAAATAATGTTTTTACAAGTTTTTTTCTTTAAAAAAACTGTAAAAAACTGTAAAAAAACTGTGTGTGTGTGTGCGCGCGCGCAGTCGTACTGTAATTTTTAATCCATTTGTTACATTCATAAAAAAAAATTATACAACATTCTATATTATTTTAGTTATTAATCCTTGAGTGTTACAACAGGTTGTAAATTCAAATTTATAGTTTGGATGTTTACCTTATGAAGACTTCTCCTGAGATAGTTTTCTTAATTAAACTTCCAAACATCAATTGATATTATAGACATTAAAAAAAAACGTTATTTTATTTCTATCAAATTCCTTTATTATTACCAACATAACATAAACATTCTAGAATCAGTTATAAACAACCCCGTATTGCCATGAATTTATAATACATACCCTCCAAGTGTTAATATATTTATTTAAAATATATTGCTTTCTCTAAAACTATGTTTACTGACAAAATGTTAAACATAGCCAGCTACCTTTCCAAAAAATTCTGTAATTTTTCCACTATCTTTTTTTAACTACAGTTTTCTAATAGACTATTCAAACTTTTTATTTATTTATTTCATTTTTAGTAAGATTAAAATCTAAATTAATTTTTCTAACGAGAATAAAATTCTCAAGTGAAATCATTTAAATGAAATATTTTTTAATTATATATTTTCGTGCGCGAACGCGCACGCACGCACACAAAATTACTATAAATTTGTATTATTAGTGAATAATAAATACAATATACGTGGTAACTAAGCGTACTTCAATTCTATTGGTGCATTGTTTATTTACATTCATCCGAATACTTTAATGTTTCAAAACATGAAATAGTTTTATATTTTATGTTTAGTGTAACCCGGTATACGTATTGATATGTGTGTATGTTTGTGTGCGCGCGCGAGTGTGTGAGTGTATGTATGTAGTGTTAAGTTGGAAGGTAGGTATAGGAAGGCACCTGACCACAGGGACTGAAGATGTTGAACGTTAAGTATATTTGTAGTGGTGGTGGTCTTTTGGGCCGGATCGCATCGTCGATAGGGAGGACGGAGCGAGTTGCCTTTAGGAAAGGGGTAAGTGGAGGTACCGTGAAGAATAGAGGTGAGGGTGGTCTGACCGATCAATATAGACCGGGGTGTGCGCACTGGTGTCAGACCTGGTCTCTGCTGCCTCCAGACACTCCCAGTGCGATGGAGGACGTCTTGTGGTGTTGACAAGATGAGTTTGGTAGCATGGAGTTTTGTCTGGTTGGCTGTCACCTCGACACTACTGCGGCCCGCGGACAGACCACCATTCGCCCTCGCCGGGTAAGTTTTTTATATAATACTTCATTATTTAATATTTACGTAACTGCAGGTCTTAATATCGTACAGGCCGTACTAGGTTACCACCCACAATCGTCAATATTTTACACCAATATTTACTAGTTTATATACTTTTACTATTGTATTATTATTATATATGTAATTTAAAAATAAATACCATTCTAACAATTAATAAACAATGTAAACAAAAAAAAAACAACGATTTAGTTCGGAAATAAAAAATAAAATAAATCAAAACGTAAATATTTACATTATTTATATTTAGATAAGTTCTAAAATAATTTAAAACAAATAAAATAGTAAATAAAAAACTTTATTTACATTTAATTAAAAGAATAATAAATCGTTATGTTTATATATAATAATAAACACAAAAGTATCGGGTGAGGTGGCAGAATGTAGGTTATGGTACAACAGTACGTCGAGTATAGCTAAAGGCACGCCCTAGCGTAGCCAGCCGGGCTTTCTCTGCAACACAGACATGGCTTCCTCTTTGGAACCAATATCAACGACCTTTTACCTTTATAACTAATTTGCTAATGATAAAATCAACAGTTTGTAACTCTTATCTATTTATATTAAAATATACGATACCAAAAATAAGTGTATAGATTAATAGAACTAAATCATTGGAATTCTATGGAATTTATTAGATCTGACAACGTAGATTGTAAATAATTATACGTTTTATTTTCTGTAGTTTTATTATTATATTCCAAACGTTAAAAATAGTAATATTATATAACAAATACATAATTTATCAAATCTAAAAATTTTAATATGGATTATATTTTCGTTATTTTCCCATCCTTACTTTATATGACTACAGTATTTTTTTTTCAGATTTTACCAAATTTTTTTTTTTTTTTTAATAAACATGAAACATTTCTAACTGATATTTAATATAACCTTTAACTAAAAGAGCTAAACCACTTTCCAACTGGAACAGATATTGTAATATATTTTCTTATATGTTAAATATTTTAAATAAGTATGGACAGTAACTGAAGTAATATGTTTGATATTAAATTTATACTATTTATGAAAACTAATTCTCTAACAAGCCCGCGCGCACATATATGGACACATACATAGCCAATTGGTATTGTTATTTATTAGATAAACAGTTTAAAAACTTTGTTTTTGTTCCTAAATCAGTATCATCAAAATAATGTTTATTTGGTTTATAAAGGCGAATAGAAAGGAGTTTTTTTTATCTTAAAAAGAGATAATCGTTTTTAAGGATCTTTTTCGGTGTTTTTTTTTTTAATTTTAATGTTTATTCTGCAAATGCATTCTTGCATATGAAATACATATATATATATATATATATATATATATATATATAAACAAACAGGTACATTTATTTTAAAGTAATATTTAATATCACTTTTTTTTTAATAAAGCAAGAATCAATTGAAATATAAAACTTTATAAAATTACTTAAAAATCTGCAGTTAACAGCATTTTAAAATCCGAACTAATGAAAAGAAAAAGTTGAAAATGTTGGATTTAAAATTAATTTCATGCGAACGCAGTGAGTGTATTAAAGATTAAAACCTAAAGGAGCAGGAAAGGGTAGAAAAAAAGAAAAGAAAAAAAAATCAGCAAAAGGTATCAATGAAAAGGAAAAAAAGGAAGTATTTTCGTTGATTGTTATTGAAGTATAAGAAGAAAGGTTGCTACGAGGGGAGGTGGAGGTGAAAAAAAAAATAGACTGGGGAAAAAAGAGAGGAAGGTAGATCTGATGGTGCTATTTGTGGTAGTGATGGTGTTGAACGGCATAGGAAGGTTTAGGATGGAAAAAGAAAGAGTAGAGGGAAGTACAATTATAGCTGAGGATTTTTCCGTCTTGGATGAAAACAAAAGAGCATCATTTTACTTACTACCACGTATTACCCAAGGATATGATACAAAACAAACTCATAAAGAATATCTTCCTTTCCATTTAAGAAATTCATTCTAACAATCATTGCAGCTCATCTTCTTCTTCTTCTTCTACATCTTCTTCTGAAAATCTTAAGCTACGATAAATAACTACTTATCCTTATTTATTTCTTTAAGCACTGAATGTAAGATTATTTCTGCTATCCTGTATATTTCAGTCCGCATTTTATAAAAGTAATGAAATATATCATTAATTGCATAAATTTTTTAAAACTTATTTAAATTTATACTTTTCAAATAATTTTTTTATTAATATTTAATTACTCTCATAATATTTTATAGATACGAAAACTGTTTTTAATGAATAATATGAAAACAAGTATGTTTTTTTTATTTTCAGAAATTATTCTAAGCTAAAAAATGAACTAATTAATTATTAATATGGAATTAAACCAGAAATATATTATCTGCATGATTCATGAATTTTTTTTCATTTTTTATAATCATGTTTGTTTTATATCATTGGAAAAAATTTAGTTTGTATCCAGATTTACTTAAAAAAATAAAAGCTAAAAAAATTAATTTTTAATCCATCTTCCATCTTACAATTAAATTTCAAAAACAAGTATAATATTACGGATAAATATATTTCAATAGGATTAAACCGATGTTAAAAAAAAAAAATAATAACCATGGGATATTTTATAACCCAGTTTATATTTTTAATACTTTGTTTAACAAACGGCCAATGATATAAATATGTTTTACGTACTGATTTACTTATATGATCAGAGTTTTTTTTTTATTTCAATTGGGATTTAACTGTACAAAATGCTACAGATGAGAGCAGTTAACCTACTTATTGCTGTAAAATTTATTAACAGAATCACAGTACTCATCTGATAAACTTTAATAAAAAAATAAAATGTTTTCCAAAAATAGTAAATAAATAAAGTTCATTAAAAATATATAATCTAACTCACCGGATTGATCTAGTGATAAAACTCGTCATAAATCAGCTGATTTCGAAAGTTCAGAACCTAATAAAGGTAATCGCTAATTCATATTTGAATACTAGATTGGTACCGGTACTACACCGGTATCTAGTTGTTCTTTAGTGGTAGGGATTCAATTAACCATACGGCTTACGAATAATGGGCCTAAATCAATTCAAGATTACATGTTTACCGGTACATTTACACAGATATTGATGAGTCACTAATGACTAGTTAATAATAAAAGGTGTTATATGCAATAATTTTTTTGTATTTATCACTATAACTTTTAAGCTTAACTAATTTTAGTTAATAAAATATTGCTATTTCATTTACTTTATATCACATTAAAAAAAAAAGAAAGTAAAGCAATGGACATTTAATGGGCAGGAATTTTCTTCGATAAATTTTGTTTATTAAAAACAATCGATCCAGTTTATATTTTAAATATGTATTAGTAACTAATCGATATATTCTTGTTATTTTTACATATAAAAATCTTTATCATTTTATTTAAAACTACATATTACGTTAAAAAAAACTCGTGAGGATATTCCAAGACTTCCTTGTACGCCTATTAATGTAAATTACATTACACATTAAAAAAAAAATAATACATAAAATTTTATTTCACTAATAACTTCAGTTTTTTCTTTCATATATTTTTATTATTTTATTATTCTATGTTTTATTAAATCTATGTTTTACAATCAGAGATAAATAATTAATTAAAAAAAAACAGTACATTTAAATTAAAAAATAAAATAAATATGAAATCGAATTCGAACCGATGTGCCCTTCTAAGTTCCAAATATTTCATTAATTAAAATTTTATTTGTCTATAACTTTGAAACTAATGAAAATACGTCACTTATATATATATATATATATATATCGTTGAAAAGGTCTCAATGGGGGCTTATTACTGCAATTAAAAAAAAGTCCAAAA